>CAUYRH010062278.1:0-88984 GCA_963574655.1 Perodicticus potto
TTCAACTCTGCCGGGCTGCAAAAACAGAAAAATAGCCAGGCGTTGTGGCAGACGCCTATAGTCCCAGCTACTTGGGAGGCTGAGGCAAGAGAATTGCCTAAGCCCAGGAGCTGGAGGTTGCTATGAGCTGTGTGATGCCACGGCACTCTACTGAGGGCAATAAAGTGAGACTCTGTCTCTGCAAAAAAAAAGATAGTCCTTTACTGGCAAGGTACTTTGTGACTTCAAACATAACATCAATGGAACAGTTCTAGAAAAAAATGCTCATGTTGTTCAAACCTTCTTACTGTAAAACTGAAAGATTAGAAAGTACAGTTAATTTTACAAGGTTATTATTTAGAATTGCATCTTTACATTTATTTATACTTAATGGTGCCATGGGGAGTCTGTATTTGTACAATGTTTGATAATTTTAACTTTTTATAATAGATTTGTATGTATTTGTGGTAGCAAATGAGGAAGAGACTAGTATCTACAAACATTTCATTCATTCATGACATACCTATATTTTTCATAATATTTTCAATATTTCTAAGTTATGTGATTCATTTGTAAGTTCTTTCAAATTGTTGTAAATCTCTAAAAAGATGTCCGTGTGTTTATTGAAAATAATCTGTGTATAAGTGGACTTGTAATATTCAAATCTGTGCTGACCAATGGTCAGCTGTACATATGTCTTAAAGAATAACTTACAGAATTTGGAGCTAGATATATATTTGAATCCTGGTTAGAATTTTCACCTGTGGCTTCCATGGCAGAATTCTTAAATGTTCTGTGTTTTCCACCATCCCTCTGTGTAATGAAAATAATAACACTCCTCTCATTCCTTAGTTTGTTCTAAACATAAGAAATGATAGGATGAAGTTCCTAGAGCCATGACAGACTTAATCAAATTGTAAGGGAGAGAAGCTTTTCCATGCCTCTCTGAGGTTCAGTGGCTGGGCGTGTATGTTACTCTAAGAAAAGATCAACAAAAGAAAACTCAGAGACCGTGTTAATATATTTAAGTACTTGATGGCTTAAAAGAAAGATGTGAAAACCCACAGAAGTGGTTCAGTTCAGAAACTTATGTATATGTTCCATTTTAAAAATGATAACAATTGTGGAGAATTGATGAGACAAAGGAAAAAGAAGTTGGACTTCTAGAATGGTAAATTGTAGGAAGGTCAAGATATGGGAAAACTAACAGGAGATAAGGATTACTTTAATAAGGATTGACTTTCTGTTTTCTTCCTGGCCATAAAACTCCTCCAGAGAGGGGATTTAGGGAAGTTCTTATTTCTCAGAAGTTTCTGCTTTTAGTAAGATAAGGGAAGCGCCAGGAAGGGTTCTTTCTTTGTCAGTTGATTCTCAATCACCTTCAGCTCAACACAAACCATATGCTGGAGTGGTATATTTTAAGGTCGCATATTCTAATCCTCTTCAAAAAAAATAGAAGAAAAAAGAAAATATATAATGTACGTATTTATTATTTACTCAAAGTCAACGGAGATAATTTAATTTTAATATATGCTGACTTGATAATATCTCATAACTGTTTTAATACATTTTCTCTTTCTAGAGAGTTTTAAATGTTTTATTTATCGGGCATTTGGGTTCTTTTTTATTTTCATGTTATTTTCCTATTTTCAATTTTGTGAAATGTTTCATTGATTTATAGAAATTTCTTATATGTTATCAACATTGCCTTTTATATCACCTATGCTATTAAATTGTTCTTTTTAGAAATAATAAAAATCTCATATGAAAAAATTTAGCACTGTTTTTTTATGAATTTACACACACATGTTTATATGTTTTCTGTCACAAAATTGTTGTATAAATTAAACTTCATGTCATTCATCTATAAAAGGCAGTGTTTGTAACAGATTATTTCCAAAGTCTAAATCATGTGGAGAGAACATACATTTTCTGAAATACTAAATTCATTACAATTTTTATATAGTCTTTTTAATTTCCATAGAAATCACCACTACACATACCAGAATTATGCCTGACTACATTTGATTTTACAATATTGCAGCACTCTTTCATACTTGTAGAATAAGCTTGAAAATAAAGTAAGATGTCTAGGATGAGACACACTTTTATTTTTCATTCTCCCACATATAATATTAGATATTACTTTTTGCAAGGAAAACATACTTTGATTTTTATGAGTTATTTCCATCTTCTTACCTTTCATGGTTTAGGAATAAAGCCTCTAATAAGTTAAAATGAATAACTGCAATTGCTTGACCTAACACATTTAAAACTAATTAAATTTTCAATAAGAATCAATGTGTATGCGTTTTTCTTAATTCTGAACCCCCTACATGTAAAGGAGTATGCTTAAAAATGTCATAATTTTAAAGCCATTTATTGGACCTCAATGCCTAACACCACATGTAGCAGGTAATAGGTTGTTTGCTATTGTCATGAAGCATTTTATCTCATACACACACATACACACACAAACACTATTTAATCTATTCTTTGTTTTCTCACAAGCCAAAGTTTCACTACTTAACTAAGAAATTGAAATATATCTACAAGGAGAACTACAAAATGTTACTGAAATAAATCAAAGACGACACAAACAAATGGAAAAAACATCTCACGCTTATGGATGGGAAAGAATCTTAATTGTTAAAATATCCCCACAGCCCAAAGTAATCTATAGATTCTAGGCAATTCCCATAAAAATGCTAATGCCATTTTTCACAGATCTATATAGTTAATCCTAAACTTTATATGGCATCTAAGAAGAGCCAAGTAGCCAAAGCAATCCTGTGCAAAAAGAACAAATCTGGAGACATCACATTATCTGACTTCGAATTATACTGCAAGGCTTTAGTGACCAAAACAGTGTGGCAGTGGTTAAAGGTAGAGACAATAAAACAGAATAAAAAATCCAGAAATACTTCATATAGCTGCAGCCAGATTATTTTCAACATCAATAATTAGTAAAATATAAGTGAAAACTACTGTGAGATAGCATTATCTTATACCCATAACAATGGCCATTCTCAAAAAGGGAAGAAATGATACATGGTGGTGAGAGTCTGGAGAAAAGGGAATTCTAGAACACTGTTGGCAGTAATGTAGATTAGTAGCATTATGAATAAAACATATGAAGATTTAAAAAGGAAATTAAAAATATAAATACCATATGACAGTAATCCCTGTTCTGGGTGTATAACCAAGGAGATAATCACCACCTTATAAAGATATCTGTACTCCTGATTTCCTAGGAGGATCATTCACAAGAGCCAGGATATGAAAACATCCTAGCTTGTGTGCTTATGAATGAATAGACAAAGAAGACATAGCATACACATACGCTGGAAATATACAGCGTACATGTACACATTCAGCCTTAAAAAGGAGGTCTTGTTTTTATTTCACAATATTACAGGAGTACACAATTTAGCTACCTAATTTACTTTTATTTATTTTAAGTCAAAGTTATAGGTGTGACTTAAATATTTTTATAAAGCTATTAGTTTTTACATATTCTGATTATCTTGGAAACAACTTTAGTGTTTAAAAAAAAGTAGATGTGGGGCAGCGCCTGTGGCTCAAAGGAGTAGAGTGCTGGCCTCATATGCTAGAGGTGGTGGGTTCAAACCCAGCCCTGGCCAAAAACTGCGAAACAAACAAACAACGACAAAAAAAGTAGATGGGAATGTATTCACTCCATCAACAATGTTTATTGAGAAGGTATTTTATGCAAGACAGTCTTAAGTACTGATGATAGAAATTCAGAATGCAGTAGTTGTTTCAAGAAACACATTATTACTCCAGAGGAATATTTCACCAAAAATGATTCCTGGCTATCTGCTTCAGAATTTTCTGATGGGGTATTTTAAGTATGATGCTTTCTGAATCTCCCCTGAGATCCAATGAATCAAATTATCTGTTCATTGTTCCTAAGAATATGCATTTTCATTACATGTTTCATGGCATAAGAAGAACAAAGGTTTTGTTTAGTTCTAAGTTTGTGAGTTTCTGGAAAATGAAATTTGATTAGCTTAATTCTATAATAAAAGAATATTGGGATGCTTGATAAATAGAAGAAATAGAACCAAGGGTTAGTTGCTGGCTGTATTTAAAATTCCATTTACATATTTCTGTCTCCTTGCATACATTGTATGTCAAAATGTCACATCACCCCACGAACATGTACAACTAATGTGTATCCATAATAATCAAAAATAAATTTAAAAATAAAAAGCATTTCTGTCTTAGGCTCCCCACAGAATACCAACAACTCTAGCAATTGATCATACTTTCTCCCTTGGGAATTATTTTCTATGGAAAGCTCTGGCCTCCACTCAGGTCTCTGTGGCTAATATTAATAAATGTGTATTATACAGATGAATGACTTTCCTGCTGGTGCCTAAGTCCAGATTGATATTTTATAGTTCAGTACAAAGACTGAGGTAGAATGATGGTTAAATGTTTCACTGATTTGTTAAAGAACTCTGACAAACAATTTCATTACTTAATGCCTATTAAATATTTCCTTTAAAATAATATCTTCACCCAGCAAACACAAGCAGCATAACCTGGCTCATTGTATCCTCAATGATTCCCCCCAAATTAAAAATAAATAAATAAATAAAATAATATTAATACAAATAAGTTACTCTTCCATTGTCCCAGGCAAAGGTGAAAGTTTTATTGGTTCTAGTGCTCTTGATTGAGAAAAAAATTACATTTGAAAGGACCAGGATGCAAGTATTCTCAGTAAAGTGTCCTTAGCATACAGCTAGATAATATGAACAATGTGCTTCTTTTTAAAAAAGAAATTTTTATAGGGTCTTCGTGGATGATCAAGTTAAAATGGTATCATTGGGGTGGCTTTAATCTACTATGACTGGTGACCTTATAAAAAGGGGAAATTTGGACTCAGAGACAGACACACACACAGGAGAGTGTGGAGATGAAGGAGGAGATCAGAGTGGTGTGTGTCCAAATCAGGGAATGACGAGGATGGTGGCAACCAACAATGGGCCTTTGGATATTCACCAGACAATTAACATTTTCTAAGCAATTAACAAGCTTGAAAAACAGGATTTTAAAATTTATTTATTTAAAAATAAAATAAAAATATTCAGGGGATTCAAAAGATTGAGGTATGCTGGTGGTTCAGAAAGATTCAACTGTACCAATCTTAAGATTAATAAAGTAATGCTTTAAAAAATAATGAATGAATATTTATAGACGTTGGGAATATTTATGTCAACATTTTTGCAGCAAGCGATTTTCAAAGGTCAAATAAATGTTCAAATGTGTGACGAGATAATTTAGAATACAAATTTTAATATTTATTTCTTTCTTTCCAAGTATATAATTCTTCAGTTTAATTGTTTTTCTCTCACTAGTTTCCTGGAATATTTTAACAATACATCCATAACTACAAATAACAATTTTTTCTTTCAGAGATTTAATTTTACAGGAAGAAAGGAAGATAAAGAAGGAGCATTCCAAATAAGGTTTTTTGCTCATTAGATTCATCTATCTGAATACTTTTCACATGTATGCCACGAAAACTTGAGAATGACCCATTGCTTGTATGTGAAATTTGAAGCCCATTAAAGGAACAACTTACTGTGTCCTTAAAGGAATTTATATAACTCATTATCAAACAAATATGCTTTAACCATATGGTTAATAAAAAAGTGATGCTACAAATTCATTATGATAATTACATAGATGATACTAACTTATGGGAAAAGAGAGTTTTAAAGCCAAATTAACACATTCGGTATTTACTTATTCAAAAATGCACTGATATATTTTTTATTTTTAAATTGGAGTAGGTAACAATATCAGGTTGGTAAGTTAAAACGCTAAAAACAAATCTGTCCAAATCTTTTAGGTTATAAATAAAATATGAGATATTTTACTTGAATAAAACATATATTTCAACCACAGAATCAACAATTGCAGATACAAAGTATTTCACTTATTTTACTCAATATGTACACTAATTGAAAACAATCACTAAAAGATATGCCTATGCATATCTTTGAAACTTATAAATAGATGTACTCAGAATGGCAATAAATATATTCTAATTCTCTAATATTACTTAGCAAATCACGCTGTACATCTATTTATTTATCTTTCTGTTCCAAGTAAACCATAAAAAATTCTGAGGACAATGGCTACTTTTTATGCAATCCATTAGGGACTATAATTTGTTGCACTATAGCACAAATTCTATATCCTTGGAGAGATAAGTTCATTTTCTTATTCTCTTTTAGGATCACATATTTTATACTTCAGTTATGTTTTCTTGTTTGATTTAAAAAATCCTTTCACCTCAATTATGGAATATTCTTAGGCATACATGACTATTTTAATTTGTGTCAAAGGAACTTTCACAATAAATCTAAATTTCTATTTAAAGTAATTTTCAATTTCAGAAATTTAGCCTTATGCCTAAGTAAAAATAACAAAAGGATTCCACACCAGGAGAATTTAAAATACTGAGCACTTGCTTCCAAACCATGGTGCGTATTAAGGACTAGAAATATTTTGCACTATCCTGTTCTCTAAATGATAGTTTTACATCACTGCATTTTATCTTGTTAGTTGTAAATCCAGTAGAAACAGTGCCTCTTCTAACTAGGGCCTTTGAATTCACCCGTGGTGAGCTGTACTCACTTTCTGTAACCCAGTAGAAACCAACACTCTAAATAACTAAAAGAAACAAATTTACATTAAACTTACATAAGTGTGCAGAAACATTTTTCCACCTGGTAAGCAGAAATTTCTATGAATTAACAGGTATGTCACCTAGAACCTCAGATACTTCAAAGACTTTTCACCGCCTGGGGAACATGTCAAAAATTTTAATGTGAAGCTCATTACATCTGTTTTCATCAACAGTTGGGTCATATCACTTATGTAATCACCATGAAGTATTTGCTTTGCTGTTGAAGACAAAAAATAAAAAAAGACAAATTCAACCATTTGTAGCTGAATAATGAGGTATATGTGATGTGTCATTCATTTTAAAAATCAACATGAGAAGAAAGTTTTGCTATTTGGAAAATAAAAAAATATTAAAAAGTCATATTTAAATGATTTATTGTACATTATTTTTATTTTAATATAAAATAAGTTTATAATTTTTATACAGGTATGTATCATCTTTTTTTTTTGGTGTGTTTTCTCATTGCCTCCCTAAGCCTCTTTTTTTTATATATATATTAAATCATAGCTGCGTACACTAGGGCAATCAAGGGGCACAATGTGCTGGTTTCATAAAAAGAAAAGTGTGAAGTCATAATGGCTGAGACTCCACAATTAATGACAAACACCAAACCACATAGCCAAGGAAGCTGAGAGGACACCCAGAGGGATGAATACCAACTACACTCGTAGGCGCATCATATTCCAACTGCATAAAATCAAAACGAGAAACTCTTCACCGAAGAACAAGGGTAAGAATTACAGAGAACTTCTCATCAGAAATCATGCAAGCAAGAATAAAATGGAGTAAAATATTTAAAGTTGTTGAAAGAAAACCCCCCCAAACCTCAAATTATATATCCAGCAAAATGGTTCTTTAAAAATGAGGGGAGAATTAAAAATTGCTTGTAAATAAACAAAGGAAAATCATTTTCAGCAGACTTTCTTTGCAGGAAATAATGATTTCTCTGAATCATTATTTTCAGGCAAAAGGAGAATAATATATGCCAGAAATGTGAACCTACCTGCATCAGTCTGCTTGTGTTTCTATAAAGAAAATACCCGAGGCTGAGTAATTTATAAAGAAAAGTGTATTGTTCAGCTTATGGTTCTGCAAGCTGTATTAGAAACATGGTTCTAACTTCTGCATTTGCTGAGGGCTTCAAGGAGCTTGAGCAAGCATGTTACATGTGAGAGAGGGAGGAGGTGGTGCCAGGCTCTGTTAAACCATCAGTCTCACATAAGCTGACAATCAGGGGGAAGACACCAGGCCATTCATGAGGGTCCCCTCTCATGACCCAAACACCTCCCTCAGGCCCACACCCAACACGGGGATCAGATTTCAACATGAGGTGTGAAGGGACCAAATATCTAAACCATATCCCTACCTAAAAAAAAAACTATATTTTTAGAGAAAGAATCAAAGGAAGTACAATAAAATTTTTCTTTTTTTAAATTCTTAATTTATCTAAAGATAGTTTTTTATTTAAAGAAACAAATGTAACAATTTATTAGGTTGCTATGTACTATAGAATAAGAGTAAGTAAAATAGATGACAACCATTTCACCAGTGATCAGACCAAGAAATTGGGAAAACATTTTTTTTTAGAGACAGAATCTCATTCCATTGCCCTATGTAGAGTGCCCCGTGGTGTCACAGCTCACAGCAAACTCCAGCTCTTGGGCTTAGGTGATTCTCTTCCTTCAGCCTCCCCAGTAGCTGGGTCTACAGGCACCCGCCACAACACCCGGCTATTTTTTGTTGCAGTTTGGTTGGGGCTGAGTTTGAACCCACCACCCTTGGTATATGGGGACAGCACCCTACTCACTGAGCCACAGGCCCCACCCTGGGAAAACATTGTTATATGGTACCTGCACTACACATGAAGTGTAATAGTGGGATTTGAAAGTGGACTAAAGTTAGTTTAAAATGTGTATCATGATGATATTGTGGCAATCTTTTCAAAATGTGTATCAAACAACAAGATGTACATCTTAAATATATACAATTTTTATTTGGCAATTATACCACAATAAAGTTGAAACTGTATGCTTGAAACAAACCAGAAAAAGCTTTAAAAATAAGTATAATTTATATTCAAAGAGAGAAGACAAAATGAAATCACAAAACAAACATTTAATTAAAACCACAGAAGGAAGAAAAGGTATAGGTAAAACAAACAAAAAAGAGAACAAAATCAACAAAAAACAGATACAAATCTGGTAGATGTTAATCTAACTACATCAATAAAAATCTGGTGGCTATTACTCTAACTACATCAATAATTGCTTTAAATGTGAATTCAAATTATTTTAAATATTAATGGCCTAAATACACAGTAATTATCAGAATGGATAAAAAGAAAACAAAACATAACTACATGTTGTCTATAAGAAATTCACTTTAATTATATAAACTAAGGTTAAAAGTAAAGAAATGGAAAAGATATAGCATGTTAACACCAGTCAAAAGAAAGCTGGAGTAGTTATATTAATTTCAGACAAAGAAGACTTCAGAAAAAGGAAGATTAGGGTGGTGCCTGTGGCTCAAAGGAGTAGGGTGCCAGCCCCATATGCCGGAAGTGGCAGGTTCAAACCCAGCCCCAGGCAAAAACTGCAAAAAAAGAAAAAAAAAAAAAAAAGGAAGATTATTGGGAATATATAGGGCTGTAAAGATAAAGGGTTAAATTTTCCAAGAAGACATAATTTTTAATGTATATAAACATCCAAATAAATGAGGTAAAAACTAGTAGAACTGAAAGGAGAAATATAGACTGTCCCCAAGGTTGTCCCTCATACATAGGGAAAAGGGAAATTATAGCTAAATGTACCTTTATTTACAGATATTCATTACAAAAGCTTACAAAATACTTACAAAATATTCTCTATGTGTTGGCCACCTCTTTGTGAAAATGTTTAATGAAGATTTTGTAAATAAAGGCACATGTAGCTATAATTTCCCATTTTCCCTATGTATAGTGATTTTAGGGGCAACTTTTGGGACATCCCGTAGACAAATGACTATTAGAGCTAAAGACTTCAACAGGTTTCTTCTGACAGTAATTGGAAGATAAAGCAGACAGGATGTTAGTAAGACTATAGTTAAACTCAGTGATATTAATCAACTTGATCTAGCTGACATTTATAGAATACGTCAGCCCACAACTGCACAATACATATCCTTTGCAGTTCATGGAGAACATCGACCAACATAGACCACATTCTGAACCATAAAACAAACCTTTAAAAAATTAAAAGAAGAGGGTGGTGCCTCTGGCTCAAAGGAGTAGGGCACCAGCCCCATATGCCAAAGGTGGCGGGTTTAAACACATCCCCTAGCCCCAGCCCCAGCCAAGAACTGCAAAAAGAAAAAAAAAAAATTAAAAGAAGAAAAATCTTACCAAGTATGTTCTTACACCACAATAAAATTAAACTAGATTTCAATAACAGAAAGATAGTGGGGCAATCTCAGATATGTAGATATTAAATAAAATTCTTCTAAGTAACCCATGAATCAAAAAAACTAGTGTCAAGAGAAATAAAAAAAAGATTTTGGAATGGAGGAAACTACAATTCATCAAAATTAGCAGGACATAGTGAAAGCAGAGATATATGTTAGATGGATTTAGTAGCAAAAATAAGATCAAAAACTTACAATCTAAATCTCATTCTTAGGATAATAAAGAAACATGAGCAATTTGAGCCTAAAGCCAGCGGAAGAAAGAAGTTATGTTAACTGAACCAAACTGCCATCTAGTCACCTTCTGCAGGAAAGCCAGACACTAAAGTCAGGGGTTGCAGTACAGAAAAAAAGGCCTTTGTATTGCCGGCCCGGCGCCATGAAGGGAACAGGCAGCTAACATTTAAAACCCAAACTCCAAGATGGCTTGCACACCATGGTTTTTAAAGGCGGGAGTACATTCTAGGCAGGCAAAATTGTAAATTGGTACATGGAGGTTATATATTGGTTTGGCCTCAAAAGGCAGGATATCCTGAAATGGAGGCCTGTGGGATTGTAGGTGGATTCAGAGATTTTTGGATTAGAGGAAAGAAATGTTAAGATGGGGTGTGACTTTCTCCGGGGCCACTCAGGTAGAAATTAAGAACAAAGTATGGTGGTCAGAGTTTATTTCCTCAGTTCTCCCTTTTCTGTACTTTTCACCTAGTGGGATTTCTGAAACATAGCTCAAGATCATATGTTAAGATGTCATCTTTTAGTTTCCATAGGGAAGAAAAATACGTTGTGGCTCTGGCTTGCCTGGAGAGCAACTGTTATTTCTTTTGCTTTTTAAGGCAAGCTTGATGCCTGAAATTTCTCCTGAAGACACTGAAAATTTTTGTTTTATTTCCACAATAGGGGGCCTGGCAGGTCCCTAGAAGGAATCTCTGTTCTGCATCAATAATGAAAATTATTTTTACTGAAATCAATGACATTCAAGAAAGAAAAAATATAGAAAACCAACAAACTCAAAGGTGGTTTTTCGGAAAGATTAATAAAATTGACATAAACTTCTTGCCAGACAGAGAGAGAGAGAAAGAGAGAGAGAAGGGAAAAGAAAAGGGAAGAAAAAATGAATATAAGAATTGAAGGATGAATCTACCACTACTGATTCCATGAACGTTAAAAGTATAGTAAGATGATGCTAGGAACAAATCTGATTAGTTAAATTAAATGCACCAATTTCTTAAATGACACAACTATCAAAACTCAAGCACAGAGAAATCGATAAGCAGAAAACACCTATATCTTTCTATTAAGGAATTTAAACCAACAATTAATAACATTTCAACTAAGAAAGCACCAGGCTGATGTTTCAATTCTATCAAATCCCTAATGATAAAAAACACCACACCTTCTCTGCAAGAAATGTTAAGATTTTTAAAATAACATTTGAAATTTACTCCTCCTATGAGTCCAGGATTACCAACCACAACATCAAAACCAGATAACAAGGAAAACTATAGCACAATATTGCTCATAAATGAAGCTACCAACAATCCCAAAGAAAATGGCAGCAAAGCAAATCCAACTATTTATAAAGTGAATTATACACCATGGCCAAGTAGAATTTACTCGAACTGTGCAAAGCTGATTCAATATTTAAAAATTGATGTAATTCTTCACATCAATAGTTATAGAAGAAAAATCATAGTCACATTAATTAACACAAAATAAATGTTTAACAAAATCTAATATCCACTCATGGAAACTAACTCCTGCAAACAAAAAAAATAAAGGAGAACCTCCTCAAATTTATAAAGAGCAATATAAAAACCCACAGCTAACATCACACTTAATGAATGCTCTCCAAAACAATTGGAAAAAAGAAATAAAAGATATGCAGATTGGAAAGAAAATAAACTGCCTTTATTCACAGATAGCATGTCCACTGATGTTGACAATCCCAAAGAATCTATAAAAAAAAAAAGAAAAAAGGAATAAAGGAGTACTTACAGCAAGGTTGAAGGATGTATGATCAACACAGTCAAATCTCATCATTCACGGTATCATTTTCCATGGAGTCACTGTGAGCACTGACAGTAGCTATTGTGTTACTGTTCCTATAGGAAATACAAAATTATGTTTCTTCAAATTTTTGTTCATAACATTTACATCAACTGACCAAGACAAAAGCTTGTTTTGTGTGTATATTTCTTAGAAATAGTTAACTATGTGCAGCGTTTCTTACTAATCACTGGCTGATCAGTGTCGGACTTGTTCATGATTCTGGGCAAGGTTATCATAAATCTCCTTGTCTTTCAGCCTTACACCAGTGGTATCTATTACTCTTTTTCAGTTAGTCATCAGCTCGCAAATTCTTAAATTTAGATATTTTCTATCTTTTTCATAACTTCATCAAACACTGTACAGATAGATATTTCTTTAGCAACTTCCAGAGTTAGTCTCCCATACAAAATAGGTTTATTTACTCATCATTTTTTCAGGATGTATCTCATTTTTTATTTATTAACATTAAATTCAAAGCCAATAGCACTATACAAATTATGCTTAAATGAAACTTATCTAACACATTTTGAAATACTAAACATCACTTCAGAACTACATTTGGATGTGATTTAAACAGGGGGAAAAACACAAAGATGTAAAAATAAATGTGTCACACTAAATAGACTGCAAGAAGGACATTTGTTTATAATATAAGAGCTTATCAGCAAGGTGGCGTGTCACCTTGTTCAGTCTCTGCTGGAATATGTGATTTATGTGGCTCAATTTGTTTTGCGTTCTGTACATACACCCATAGTGACCATGAAAGAACATCCAGTATTTATTCTGAGGATACAAATAAATTCTAGTGAGTAGACAAATTGGCGAATACAGAAATAATAAGAATTAACTTTACCCAAGTCGCTGCTTTCCTGCATACCAGCTATACAGAGACCTTTCATAAAAGTTAGGTCAAAGTGGATCAGAGACTTAATTAACTGCCAAACACGAAACCCCAAAACTTCTAGAACAAAACACAAAACAAAATCTAAAGTAAATTGCATTTGATGAAGAGGTTTTAGATACAACATTAAAAGCAAAATACATGAAGGAAAATCTTTGTAAGGTGAACTTCAGTGGGATTAAAATCTTCTATTCTACAAAAGATACTGCTGATGGAAGGAAGGGGACAAACCAATGACTAATTCTGAAAATTGTTGCAAACCACGTATCTGGTAATGGGTTCAGATCCCAAATATACAAAGAACTTTTACAGCTCAACAATAGGGAAATAAGAAACTAAATTTTAAAATGGGCAAAGGCTTTTAAGAGACACCTCAACAGAGAAGATATGCAAATGGAAATAAGCATATGAAAAAACGATCAACATTATTTGTCACCAGGGGAAATGCCAGATACAGTAACGGACAATACTACACACCAATCAGAATGACTAAAATCAAAGCAACTGAAATTCTCATTCTGGTGAGAATGCAGAATGTCACAGAAGCTTTGGAAGGCGATTTGGCTCCTTCTTACACAGAAGACGACATGGACATGTTTACAGTAGTCTTATTCAGGACCACATTAACAGGTGCCACAGGGCAGGAAGGTGGGAGCAGGGAGAGAGTGTGGCTGTCGGTGTACCCCAAGGTACACCTTCAAGGGAGCCTTGAAGTTAGGAAACAGTAAATAATAACAAAATATATTCTGCCGCTCAGGAGAAAAGAAAAATAAACAGGAAGCATCAAAATGGAATGTCAGAGATACCAACAGTCAAACTTAGTACTTGAGGAAATTAGGAGATTTGTAATTAAAAATTAGCAAATAGAATCTAGAAACATATAAATGGGATAATAATGCTACAGATGATACATCCAGAACTCTTAGAAATCTCTGAGACAGGATGAAGCTTATATGAAGGGATGTCATATTCACACTGTGGAAAAATAAAGATTAAAAACATAAACTTAAAATAGTCAGAGGAAGAAAAAGAAACCCAACACACACAGGAACACAGAGGAGGTAAGAATGTTAATTGACTTCGCTCGCACCAAAAATAAAGGAAGTCAGAATACAGTGAATGACATCCTTAAAGTGTTAAAAGAAAATAAGTCAACTGTTGTGTCAGTCTTTCAAAATGAATGAGGTCATAAAGATATTTTCAGACAGACAAAAGTTGAAAAAGCTAATCTCCAGAAAAATTATCCTAAAAATACTAAAAGAATTTCTATAGGTTTAAGGGCAGTGATATCAGATAAAAAATACCCAACTTTATAAGAAATAAGGAATATCAGGAAGAGTAAATTTAAATAATTTTAAAAATAGTTCTTATTACATCTAAAAGAGAAAGAGTAAAAAAATAATAAAATATATGGATTTATGGAATATGTGCAATTAAAATATATGCTAACAAGACTATAAAGGGCAAAGGGTAGTAGTTGGAAATATATTGTCATAAATATCTGAAACTGTGAAATTTGAGGTAGACTGTGGTAACAAGTGTATATATTGTACCTGTGGAAGCAATTACTTAAGAAGAAAAGCCATGGACAAAAAATTTATTAGAGGAAATAAAATAGAATACTAAAAGAAATAAAATACTATATCATGACAAGGTGTTTATTTCTGGAATGCAAAATTGTCTCACCTTCAAGAATGAATGTACTTTACCATATTAATATAAAGGAATTAAATTATGTGGTCATCTCAATGTAATCGATATTTAATATAAATAATATGTAAATAAAAAATATTTAATATAAAGCAACACTTATTCATCCTATAATATAAAGAACTTTTTAGAAAACTATGAATAGAAGGAAACTTATTATTCTAGTCTATTCTCCATGTCATACTTTAACCCAAACTATTGAATACCCAAAGAGCAAGGCAAATAAAATATCTCTGCTTTCACCTCTTCTGTCCAACACTGCATGGGAAATGCTAGAATGAAAAAAAAAAAAAAAAAAAGAAAAAGAACCAGGCACAAAGAGTAAGAATTAGGAGAATTAGAAGTTTTAAAAGGAGAAGTAAATTGTCTTTATTCATACATGACATGATTGGAAATGTAAAACTCCAAGGAATCTGAAAATAATCTAAAAAATATCCACGGAGAGCTCAAACTAATCAATAAGAAAAAAACAAATAACCCCATTACTTTTGTGGGCAAGAGACTTGAACAGAACCTTCTCTGAAGAAGACAGGCACACAATCTACAAACACATGAAAATATGCTCACCATCTTTAATCACCGGAGAAATGCAAATCAAAACCACTTTGAGATATCATCTAACTCCAGTAAGATTAGTCCACATAAAAAAAATCCCCAAACTACAGATATTGGAGTGGATGTGGAGATAAAGGAACACTTCCACACTGCTGGTGGGAATGCAAGCTAATATGACTTTTTCAGAAAGAAGTTTGGAGAATACTCGAGGAACTAAAAGAGGACCTACTGTTTGATCCTGCAATCCCTTCTACTAGGTATTTACTCAGATGATCAAAAATCATTTTAAAACAAAGAAATTTGCACCAGAATGTTTATTGAAACCCAATTTATAATTGCCAAGGCATGGAAACAGCCCAAGTGCCCATCAACCCATGAATGGCTTAATAAATTGTGGTATATGTACACCACGAAATACTATGCAGCCATAAAAAGATGGAGACTTGACATCATTTATGTTTACCTGGATGGAGTTGGAACATATTCTTCTTAATAAAGTATCTCAAGAATGGGAAAAAAAGTATCCAATGCACTCAATATAACTATGAAATGAGTATATAATCACCTATACATTCATAGGAATGGTAAAACATAACTATTCCAGAAAGAAGAAGGGAAGAGAAAAGAGAGGAGAGGGGATGGGAGAGGCTGGGAGGAAGGAGGGTTTTGGGGGGATCCAACCTAATGTGCATAATGCAATGATACATTTTTATTTTGTTAAGGATAGAATATGAATGTTTTTGCCACAACAAATAAGTAAGCAAGGAGATGGCTATGTTAATCAGTTAGATGTAAGCATTCCACATTGTATATTATATCAGCACATTGTACCCCATAAATGCATTAATGTACACAGTTATGATTTGATAAAGTATTTTTTAAAACTTCTAGAATGAGGAGTAGAAGTATTTCTCCCTTTCTCTCTCTCTCTCTCTTTTTTTTAGATAGTTTCACCCTGTCACCTTAGGTAGAGTGCAGTGGCATCATAGCTCATAGCAACCTCAAATTCTTGGGCTTAAGTGATCCTCTTGCCTCAGCTCCCAAGTAGCTGGGACTATCAGCTCATGCTACAAAGGCCAGCTAGTTTTTCTTTCTTTTTTTTTTTTTGAGTAGAGACAAAGTCTTGCTCTTGCTCCGGCTGGTCCGGAACTCCTGATTTCAAGTAATCCACCCACCTCAGCCTCTCAAAGTGCTAGGATTACAGGAGTGAGCCACTGTGCCTGGCTAATAGTAGAAGTACTTTTGTACATAAGCAACAATTAAATAGGAAATTAAATTAAGTAAATAATAACATTTATAATAGCCAAAAACTCAAGTACATGGAAATACATTTAACAAAAGATGTATAAGATATCTATGTGTAGGGAGATTAAAGATCTAAACAAACTGAGATGTGCACCATGCCCATTGATTTGAGGAGTCAATATTGTAATTATTATATTTCTCCTTATCTAAAGCTATAGATTCAAACAATCTCAAGGAAATGCAAGCAGATGTAGTTGTCAAAATTGATAAGATACTTCTAAAATGTGTATGGAAATGCACATTTCCATATGAATGACCAAAGCATTTTGAAGATATAAAGTTGGAAAATTTTCATTGCCTTATTTCAGCACACAGCATAAAATTAGTCAATTAGTTATTGGTCTAAGGAGAGACAAATCATACAGAATAGAGAACCTAGAAATAGATCCATACCTATGGAGTTAATTTATTTACAATATGATCCTATTTAAATCTAAGTCTTTTCAACATGTGATGCTAGAATACCTGAATATCTTTATGGGGGAAAAAAAATGAATCATCACCCCTTTCTTATGCCATGCTTGAAAATCGATTCGAGATGAATCATATATCTAAATTTAAGACCTAAAATTATAAATCTTCTCAAAGAAAATCTTAAAATAATATTTTATATACTTAAAGCAAGCAAAATTAAAATATGGATAAATCTCAAAGATACATTGTGTTAATGAAACCAAACACAAAAGTATTCATATTATATGATGCCATTTGTATGATGTTCAAGAACAGACAAAAATAATCTCTGAACACAGAAATCAGAGCAACAGCCTCTTTGGGAGAAGAATACTGACAGGGAAGTGACCCGAGAAATGTTGGAAGGGGACAGAAATGTTCTGTACCTTGATTTTCCATGGCATTAGGGGGGTATAAACATTTGTCAAAATTCATGAAGCCTAATACTGTATGTAAATAATGCCACAATAAACAATTAGCAGGAATACCCTAGCTGTTGATCCAAGGACCACGTCTCTCGTCTGAAATATTAACGTGAACTTAGTCAGCGAGGTGAATCGTGGTTTCCCAATAAAAGCAGAAAGGGCAGGTTTAATTTGGAGGATATATAAATGTCCCTTCTCAAAAGCATCTTTTATCCGATGGTTGGTTAAATCCTAGTGTTCTTTTAACAGAATGTAATTTTTAAAAAATAGTTTTTGAGATATAACTTGGTTCTTTGTACCCTCAATGAATCCCCAACAATAAAAACAAAAAATCCTTTCTGAGAAAAAAGGGCAAACACAAAGGTATTTAACATTGTTAGCATGATAAAGCAGCATTAACCCAGGACTAGATAAAATAAAAGAGCAGAAAATGCAAAAGCAAAAAGAGACAAAGAAATTCTCTCCATTCTTGAAATAAAAGAGTACCCTAAATAATGCTAACTCTTTCATTGAGCAAATGGACTTCAACCTGTCACTAACTCTGGTTGAATCTGTGCAATTCTATTCAACATACAGCGAGTATGTTCTATCTGTGTCATTTTGACTCTTTCGGCCTCAGTTTCCTAAGACTTGAACAGTCATTACTACCTTAAAGCTCATTGTAATTCTGACTTAGAGGGCAACCCAAGCCAAATCTTCTCCAAAATTGTTTGGAATCTGCAGTGGATACAGGGGAAATAATAACTCCTTATACTGCCACATCTGGCCTTATAGAGGTAACTGAAGAGGATATTAGGTCCACAAATGACTTGATTAAAAGTGAAGAAAGACTTTGATTTCAAAATTGCTTCTTAGTATTTGGTTACTTTAAGGCAAGTACTTATTTAGAGATAGATTTGTGCTTTGAAGAAGAAGAATAGACGTGCTATTCGCATACACTCATATTCATGCACTGGGCATGTTTGAAAGAAGGACAAAGAAAAACTGACCCTAATGCATACAAAAGCACTTTTTCTTAGGATGAGTTCATGAACTTAATTGTCAACCCCCATACAAGGACTGCTCTGACAGCCATTCCACAAAACGAGTTCCCAAATTGCTTCAAAGGGTGGAATATGCACTGGCATTGATGTATGGCTTCTTTTTTTTTTTTTTTTTTTTTTTTTTTTTTGAGACAGAGCCTCAAGCTGTCACCCTGGATAGAGTGCTGTGGCATCACAGCTCACAGCAACTTCCAATTCCTGGGCTCAAGTGAGTCTCTTGCCTCCACCTCCCAAGTAGCTGGGACTATAGGCACCCTCCACAACGCTCGGCCATTTTTTGGTTGCAGCCGTCATTGTTGTTTGGCGGACCCGGGCTGGATTTGAACTGGCCAGCTCAGGTGTACATGGCTGGTGCATTAGCCCATTAAGCCACAGGCGCCGAGCCAATGTATGGCTTCTTAAGGGGAGTCTTCAAAGGTCACCCTAGTGATGTTCACAACTGAGCCTTGTAGTACTTTTTCTAGGAAGAGTGTGCAAACTTAATGGGCAGACCTCATGCAATAATGGAAAGTGCAACCTCCATTGCAGATCAAGAAATCTGTGTAGAGTACTCTACATTTATGGGGGAGAAAGGTTTTCTTGTTTTCCATGTAGAAAATATTGTTGTTGGGAGATGTGTGTAAATGTTTGATCTTATAGTTAAGAAAACCCCAGGAAGAATGAAAAAGGAAAATCTCAGATCTCCTGTGAGAGAGGAGAGATATTGAATAATATTGAACTTGAAGAGTCAAAACCCACTCTGAATTTGTCTAACATATCCTGGAGGTTCACAACTGAACTGGTGGGGTGAAATAACTTGGGATGTCATTCTCAACTTAGTGACTGAAGTTTTTGGAACACATGTTGCTGCAGGCTAATTTGGCCTATGGTTTGCCTTGGGAGGGGAAGATGATGGACTGTAAGCTGAGCTCAACCCTGTGGACTCTCGTGGACTGCAAGTGTGGTTTTCCAAAATACAGCAGAAATTTGAAATAAGAATGAAAGAAGGTCTCTCTCTTAGGGAGAAGGAGGAGGGACTTTGGAGAATAAGAACAGAAGTGCGGACAGGCTGCTTCCTACAGGGTAGGATAAGGAGCTACTTTATCTGTCCATGCATCCATCCATCTGCCCTCTATTTATTTACTGTCTTCTCTTCTGGCCTCAAGTGCAGTCATATTTTACAGTCATTTTTAAGTTATTATTTTTGCTATTATATAGGAATAGTTATCCCCAGGTCTATAATACTGTCTCTTACAGACAAAACAACATGTATGGAGTCATGGGAGGATTTAAGAGATACAAGAGGAAAGGAAAGTATCTCTCCACATTTCTGTCCCCTGATGCCACAGTAGAAGCAGCATCACCTCCTGAGGGAGGTCACAGTCTCTGAGTTTCAGAGTTTCAGGCAATGGTGGGCAGCACAGTGAGTAAGATACAAGTTTAGCTGAGAGCAGCCGGGAGGAGCGTGCAACCCAAATCAGCCTCTGCAGGGAGGAGCAAGAAACAATTTTAAGACAAACTCCCATTTACCAAGATACGGGGAAAGGCAACAAGTAGGCTAATACTTGGGTTACATGTGGATTATGTCAGATAATATATATTCTGCACATAGTAAGCACAGGATATATGGTAGCTATTAAAATAATAATAATAAATCTAAATGAATCCCACCTGGAACTATTTATCTGTGGAGGAATCTGGAAGGAGAGGTATGGCAGATCAGGGAGCCTCTGGGAATGAAGTAATATTATTTAAAACATCAACAAATCCTGAACACACAGAAGCATTGAATGCTGCAGCTGGGAAATTTCAGAGTTATTTGAGTTCAACACTCTCATTTTGCAAATGTATAAACTGAGTCCCCAAGAAATGAAGTGACTGGCTCGGAATCTGCTGACATTTGCAGCAGCAGAGCTGGGCACACTGACTTCCAACAGAGCAGACATTTTTTTTTGCCATTTCCCAAGAAATCTTCTACATCCTTAAATAAATTCAAGAAAATTCTATATAATGCCTATTCCCCTACCTTAGTGGGGAAGTTACTGGCAGACCTCTTCCCCCCAAAATGGAGCCATTCATTGGCTCGGGTTTCAGTGATATCAACTCTTAAAAATGAAAATTCTACCCCAGAAAATACCATAAGCCATGTCAATGTTTTTGGATTGCCAATGTTTTGAAAAACTGGATTTTCAGTTTTCCATGTTTGTATACCCTGAAACTCTTGAGTTAGCAAAAAAGATATTTAAACCTTTCCTGCCCTATAGAGTTAGAATCCTTGGGAGCAAAGAAACACAGTAGAACCTTTGTAAATTGATCGACCAAGGGAGTATAAGAAACTGGTCAACGTACTGAGGTGGTCAACATGAGGACCGAGGCCTACTGTACTGATAAGTACACATGGTGCATGTCCAGTCTATGAAAATTAGGTCAACTTAAGGAGGTGGTCAGTGAAGGGAGATGGTCAGCTCTGGAGGTTCTACTGTAGACAGAAGTTAGTGGGGCTAATGCAATGGGCATGGCTACCACGGGATGAGGAGAAAGCTCTCACAAAGCATGTCCTGGGGTCAGCTCCTTGCAGAGAAGTTGGACTTAACAGTGTTAACCACAATCCTGTATCTACACTTGAAGTCTTCTGACTACCTTTTGTCAGTAAACTTTTATCCTGTGCCATACAAATTGGGAAACGCTGTCAGAGAGTGCAAGTGGTGGATCTCAACTTTTGGAACCAGAGCCAATACCTAAGATTTCTTTGATTCTTAGATCTTTCCAGGAGAACAAAATGTCCTACTACCAGTGTTAATCCCGAGTCAGTGAAGGTATCTGATGACCAAGGTAGTGGCTATGCCTGTGCTCAAATACCATACTGGTTTTAAGTCATTAAAAATACTCTTTATATAGTAGCAAAGACAGCTTAACATGTATTTGCTCATTCAGACAAGTTCTGGTCAACCCATTCATGCAGAAGTGGCCCAAACTAACCTGTCATCAAAAGCTTATCCTGATACACATAGTCCCCGTGGAAATAGCGTAGGTTTAAACAAGCCCAGTCTTCCCCAGAGCCTCCCATACAGCTCCCACCTGCAAGTCTTCATCTCTTAGATTTTCCGTTTGTCAACTGTCTGCCTAGGCCAGGCCTTCTGTACAGGGATCCTTGTTGTAATGACTCATACGGTGCCAGTGACTAAACTCTCTGGATACAGAAAACTCAAAATTCCAGTCGTAGGAGAAGGAGCTAGAGACAAAAGTCTAAATCTAAAATGGTATGGCTGTTGAGGTTGGGGTAGTAAATGAAGATTAGAGGAGAAAAGAAGAGCTGGAAATAATTTCACTCTTTTTTATCCAATAATCAGAGAAAAGTATAACTTTAAATGTTTAAATGTGTATGTGTGTACATGCATAAATAATGTGAAGACATGCTTTTTATATTATAAAAATATTTTAAATTCTAAATTTAGATACAAATATTCATTTATACTTATATAAATTTTTATGTATTATAAATACATATGTAGCGTAAAAAATACAAGTCAAATACTTTCCAGCGTCAAATCCTTAATTCAGTAGTTAACAGGGCCTGAAATTCCTGGGAGAACACAGAGCCTTTTAAAGCAAAGACAGCAAGGCACTTCGGGGCTGGCCCACTTGTCCACTATCAGCATCTGCACCAGGTCCGGCCCTATGTCCTCGTGGATTAACCACACAAAGCAGCCCCAAAGCCTCCTACTTGCCATGTTGTGGCCTCTGCGGAACCAGACAAGGGCGGCACCTGCAGCCTCTCAGGTGGATGTTCATTGTCTCCTCCCATCTGAGATTTTCTAGAATTCAGACAAATTCCTCCAGACTTCCTCTAGGTCAGTTCAAAACACTACTCACTACTTTATCAAAGGGACAGCCATGTCACCAGTACCTGGATGTGTCTTCTCTCTCGACTCCCCTGGCTGGCTGCTCTCTGTGGTGTCAGGACTGAGATTCCATCAATTCTTTTGACATTGTCTCTTTTGGATCCTTGTTTTCCCAAGGGAAGCCTGGTTTAATTGAGTGTGGATATTTGTTTGGTATTGTCAGCAGCCAGATGGTCCAGAGATGGGATTTTGATACACATTGCCTCTGTCCTTCAGAACGAAGTGACTGCTGGTTCTCATAGTGTCTGCCATGCCACAGGTGCTGGCAGTATTAACAATAGACCTACCCATACAAGGCAAAAGTGGCATATAATGTAGCAGAGTCTCATTCTGAGATGTGTTCCTCCCGCTGTCTGAGCACCAGCCAGCACAGCCCTGGGAAGAGAGGCCTGGGGCATTTGGTTCTAGTTCAAATCACCAGTTCTGAAGACATGTCAGAGACTCTTCTCCCTGAGGATGAAAAATAAATTACTGGGAGAAATAGAACTAGAGCCCAAATTACTGAACATTCAGTACAGTGTTCAGTTTTACCCACATTCTAGATCCCGATAATTAAAATATAATGTGTAATTATTTGGTATATATCGACTAAGTCTTATAGTACGATAGGTAAAGACATGAGAATGCAAATAAGTTATCTTAAAGGGAAGTGGCAGAATGGTTGTAATGACATTGATAGGCGAAGGAGTGCTACTTTCACAAGAGAAACCAGAAGCCAAATAAGTGACAGGACATGGGGAGAGACCTGGTGTGGCATCCTCTGGAATTTCTATGACTGTTACCATCATTCACAGATTTTGCTGATGGACTCCTAAATGTAGCATATTGAGTATATTGGGTGCCATTGCTGAGGTTTATGGAGATGCAAAAGGGGGAAGTGGCATCCCTGATTCTCTTTACAGAGTTCACCTCATTTGCTTACTCAGCAAACATGCATTGAGCTTGTATCATATTTTAGATGCTGTGAAAGGCCTTGGAAATGCACAGGTGATCAGATAGTCATGTAATTCCCCTCAGTGGTATTTAAGAGTGCATGAGCCTAAAGATTTAATGTGCAGCATGATGATTATACTTAATTATGCCATCAGGTATGAGGATGCACAATTAAGTTTGCAAACTCTTCCTAGAGAAAGTGCTCCACACCTCATTGCTGAATATCACTAGGGTCACCTTTGAAGTATTTCCCTTAGGAAGCCATGCACCAACACCAGCAACTGGTCTACCCTTCAAAGCAGTTTTGGAATTCTTCTTCTGAGAACTCATCCTAGAAAAAGTGCCATTCACTTATTGCTAAATATCACTTGGTCACCCTCAAAGGCGACCTTGGGAAGCTGTGAACCAACACCAGTTCGTGAACTTGTCAGACCCTGCACAATGATAGCATGATGAGGACCATTTCAGAAAGAGTTCCAAAACCGCTTCAAAGGGTGAACTAGGTGCCGGGGTCAGTGCATATCTTCCCAGGGAAACTATCTTGAAGGTGACTGTACTGGTATTCAGCAGTGAGGTACGGAGCACTTTTTCTAGGATGAGGTCCCCAACTTAATTATCAGACATACGACAGAGAAAAATGTGTTACCAAAAACAACACAAAGTGGTAATTAGATGAGGGATGGATATGTTAATTTGCTAAAATGCAGTAAATTTCAATATGTGTATGTATATCAAAACACTTTGTACATCTCACATATGTACTCTTCTAAATTTTTTTTCCTTATTTTTTTATTATATCGAGGGAGGGGAGGGGGCAGGATGGGTGGAGGGAGAGTAATGCTTACTCTTCTAAATTTAAAAATGAGTCTGTGAGGGCGGCGCCTATGGCTCAGCAAGTAGGGCGCTGGCCCCATATACCGAGGGTTGCGGGTTCAAACCCGGCCCCAGCCAAACTGCATCAAAAATTAGCCAGGCGTTGTGGCGGGCGCCTGTAGTCCCAGCTACTTGGGAGGCTGAGGCAGGAGACTCGCTTGAGCCCAGGAGTTGGAGGCTGCTGTGAGCTGTGACTCCACAGCATTCTACCAAGGGTGATAGAGTGAGACTCTGTCTCTACAAAAAAAAAAAAAAAAATGAGTCTGTGAGAGTAACCTAAGTCTGAGGACTTGAGAAAAAAATGAAGTAATTCTTCAGGAACATTGAGAAATCTAAAATTTTAGCTTTAACACAATCATTGCCACAACCTTGAAAAGGTCTGTGAAACCTTCAAGCAAACATTCATTAAGCGCTTAAATGAAGGAGGATGTTAGGAGACTGTGGCTGGCTGAGCTATGGAGAGTGGACCCAGGTGGAAAAGAGGCATAAAGGAAGAGGCCAGGCCAGGGGCATGCCAGTTTGGAGAGTTGCTTTATGAGAGCTCTGTAGCCAAGGAAGCAGTTGTGAATGAATTATTTGAGACAGACTTTGGAAGAAGGTGAAATTTTAGACAGGAATGAGCTAGTGATAAGAAAGTTTTGAACAGAGAAATCAGTACAAAAGTAGCAGAGACCAGTTCTGTTCATGGGGTCAAGAAACCATGACAAAATACATTTGTTTACTGCAAAACACCAGATATTGTGCTGGCCTTTTCTACATGTTATCTCATTTTTTGTTATAATACAGCAATATATATATCCTTGCTTTGGATATGATAGACCTGAGGCAGAGAAAATTAAATAACTTGTGAATGGTTACAGAATTAGCAACTTCCAGGCTTTAAATACAGATGAAGCTGATTTCCATGACACCTCATTGCTAATAAAGATTTGAACATTTCTGTCCTATACAGACAAGACTTATGAGAAAAAATCCAAATACATGCATTTTACTTTGCATGTAACGTCATTGATAAGTTGAAAGGAAAATCAATATTAGAAAAAGTAGAATTTATGATTAAGTATATTATCAGAGATAAAGAAAGTTATTTTATAAGGATAAAAGGGTCTATTTATTAAGAAAATGAATAAGAAAAAGTTGCAAAATGATAAATTTAACTATTATCAACCGACAATTGACATTTATAGAATTTTCCACCCACCAGCTTCAGAAGGCATATTGTTTTAAGTATGGAACATACACAATCATCAGTTGTATGCTATGTTACAAAACAAGTCTCAAGAAATTTCATGGGAAAAAAATTTTTAAAGTGTGTTCTCTGACCAAAGTGATATTATGATGAAAAACAATACAAATAAAATATCTAGAAAGAAACTCCAAATAAATGCTAAGGTAAGCAATAAAACCCATTGCTCAAGAAAGAAATCAGAAGGGCTTCAAAAATATTTGGATATGTATTCATATTTCATTGTAAAGATTTTCTTAATTTTAGTTTTTTTAAATTATTATTACAAATGACAGTGAAATCAATTTATTACACATAAAAGTTTTCCACATCTCTGAATTTTACCTTAGTTCATACTCCTAGAAATGAAATTACTTAAACTTGGATTAGGTAGTTAACCTCATCATTCACTGATTCTGAGATACTCTGGGCTACTGAATAATATGGAAACTAGAAATTGTGATATTCACTCTCCTCAAGAAAAGGAAGTACTAAAGTAAATGTTTGAATTGTGAGTTATTTATTAGGCTACGTTTACTAGGAGCTAGGTCCCAGAGTGCTGAAAAGTTACATTTCTTAGGAAGCTTTCTATATCCAGTGAGACCTATCCCCAGCCCACCATTTTGCTCAGCTCTCCTCTCGCCTTGGAATGCTTTCCTAATTTTTCTTGTCTTTGCCTTGAATTTCCATACTATGTGGACTGCCAGAGGGTGATAAGATCTTAATGTCTGTAAATATAAAGCTTAAGAGGCTTAGAAGTTTCTTTTAGGCATTGAACCACAGCCTCTTAGCCAGTTTCTTCGGAGGCTTTCTTAGAAGTTTCCAGGCTCCCAACCAACAATAAAATGACACATAATAAATTTGACTGCAGAATGCTGAACTTAGGGACTTTTGTAAAGACAAGCAAAACCACATTCCAGAGCAAAAAAACATACTGAGAGAGGATACCTGGAAAAGTCAGGTCTAAAAGAACAAAAGTCTTCTCATAGGAGCCCAAGGACACTCCTGCAAAGTCTTCCCCATGGTGACTCAGCTCTTAGGAATTTGTAGAAATTTAACTTCCTGGGACCTTGAAAGTTATTGCTTCCACTTCTGTAAAAGTTCATGGCCAACTTCTCCAGCTCAATTCGAACTAACCCATGAGAAGGGTACCTGTGGACAAGGAACACCTGGTTGGATATAAAAGGGAAAGGACTCAGCCAGTCTGGGAGCTTGGCCATTTTGGGGACTTCAGTCTGCCGTGGCTCCACAGACGTTTGGGTGTTTTTCTACACCAGGCCTCATTTTCCTGCAACAATACCAACTGTCCTCAACACCAGCAAACGATGCAGTCTCAGTCATGAACTTGTTCTCTCGCCTGCACACATGGGATTTTCATTTCGGAGGTGACTGAGGCCAAGCTGTTGAGATAACTTAGTACTCACACTTCCTGATAGGATGGGCAGGCATGCCATCCAAGGCCACAGGAACGGGTTCGGCTGGGAGGCAGAGGAGTGAGGGAAAGCCTAAGCCAGAGTTATACTATCCTACTATAGCTGTGGAAAGTGGCCAGGTGAGGACAGCCCTTATCAGGCAGAAAGTTAAACATAGGCAGCATAGGCAGGAGGGTTCATCACATGATTCATACTCCCAGGAAAGGAGGATTTTAAGGGAGATAAAAACTACTTTGGCTTTTATTTGGACATGTGGTTAATGGATGCCAAATAGACAAGCAGAGAATCTAAGAAAACACATTTCATTAGCTGAAATGCAAACACATTTTGGTAAATGTTTAAGATTATTGAAAAAAACAAAGAAGGCTTGACATGACCTGACCCCTCCCACCCTGACCTCATCTTCTGTTATTCTGCAGTGGGCTCATTCTTTCCAGCCAGTGACCTGTTGGAGATTCCTGGGACAAAGTAGGCATGCTTCTGCCTCAGGGCCCTTGCACTTGCTGTTCCAGATATCTGCCATGTTCCCTCCCACAGGGCTTCACTCTGAATTCACCCGTCTTCCTTAGCAACCCTTCTAAAAAGTTAGTCCCACCCACTTGACACCTCTAACCCCCTTTATTTCTTTGCTTTTTTTTTCTTCAGCACTTATCATTGTCTAACAGACTAAATACTTTTTTAATTGTTATCCCTCAAATATGTCTTAATATATGATCCCTGAGGGAACATGTATTTGTTTTGCTCACTATTGCAGCTCTGTTACTACGAATCTTCACTTAGCTTCACTGCCTTCCCTTCCCATTTTATAAAACAAAACTTTGTCTTCTCTTTCCTGAAGCTTTGCAAGTTTTCTTTTCTAAAAAGTATTTAGTTTAGGGAAGTGCCTGTGGGTCAGCAGGAACGGTGCTGGCCCCATACACTGAGGGTGGCGGGTTCAAACCCGGCCCTGGCCAAACTGCAACAAACATAATAGCCGGGCGTTGTAGTGGGCTCCTGCAGTCCCAGCCTCTTGGGAGGCTGAGGCAAGAGAATCACCTGAGTCCAGGAGTTGGAGATTGCTGTGAGCTGTGATGCCACAGCACTCTACCCAGAGTGATAGAGTGAGACTCTGTCTAAAAATAATAATAATAATAATAATTTAGTTTATTTCACTAGAGACCACAGAAGAATGTATTATCCATCTTCTGTTTTGCTCTGTGTTTTAAAAAGCTAAAATATAACTTAAAAATTCTTAAAAATTTATTTACAATCAGCTTGGAGCAATAATGAGTGATAGTCTACACATGAAAACCCATTTAAATAGCTATAAATGCATTCCTTTCCATATAACTCAGCGTACTTTTTATATCATGTTCATTTGGCTTTAAAATGATGCTATTAATTTGATGGAAGTAGTGTGGGGATTCATTCATGCAATATGGATTTAAAGAAAAAGCTCACTGTTCATATTTTAGAATCAGGCAAACATCCATTAGAGAGAAGAAATTTCCATGGGAGGCCTGTAAATTAGTACTTTAAAAGCTTCCTGTATCTTCATAGCTCATTTGTTCTTAGATGACATTTCAATAAATAAGAATCTCTAGTTTAAAGATTTTCAATAACTAAAACAATGATACAGAAAATTATTTCTGCCTCAGAAAAACTGTAGGTCACAGTTTAACTATACTATTTACTATTAGTATATATGTTAACATATAATAATATGAATTATATTTCTGTGCACATTCTTGATCTGGACAGAATAAAAAAAATGTCTTTACATGTGCAGAATATAGGAATTTTTTTAAAAATAAAGAATCATTTTAAAAATAAAATGGTCAGGTTCTGTAGATTGATCTTGGAATCAGGGTTCTTTGGGGGGAAAATCCTTTCATTCTGCGGTTTCTGCATCCCTTATCCAGACCAAATCTCTCGAGTGTCCTTTTAGGAGTTGTCCCAAACGTAAACCGCACCAATCAGGTAGTAAAACAAGACAATCAGATCAGTGATGAGGCTGCCCCTTGTTCAGTATACCGGGGCCTTAGACTGCTCTTTGTTGTGATTTATAGAAGGGAGCCTCTGAGTATCTTGAGATACTTTGCTGGAAGGAGGGTGATTGGTGGGATCACACTTACGGTGCATCTTACAAGGGTACAAGTGAAAATTACTAAATGTAGAATATAAATGTCTTCATATAGTGATTTAAAGGCCAGGAAGGCTATGTTAAATAGTTCAATGAAAATAATTCAGATTGTATATGAAGTCTGCACATTATGCCCCATGATTGCACCAATGTACACAATTATGATTTAATAAAAAAAAAAAAACTGAGAAGAGTGATAAGTGTTTACTTACAGATTGAATGGTTTACGTAGAGGTTGCTGAGTTTGGGGATGAGATTTAATGGAAAGAACAGATTTACAAAGAAAGGAGAACAGATATGCCAATTAAACTTCAGTTGGGAGTAAGGACCTGGAGGTCATGAACACAGACACATCCTGTTTCTTGGGCTTTGCTCTATTGTGATTCACAGATGCTGTATGTTTTTCAGAATAAAGGTTTGTGGCAGCCAAGTCCATTGGCACCATTTTCCCAACAGCGTGTGATTGGATGTCTACGTCACATTTTCATTATCGCAATATTTCAAATTTTTCTATTGTTATTATATTTGTTATGGTATCTGTGATCGATTATCTTTAAAGCAGGAACTGTTTGAGGAACCACGAACTGTCCCCGTATGGAATACAACTTAATCTACAAATGCTGGGTGGATTCTGATGCTCCACCTCAGAACCTTCCCCACTCCTCTCTCTCTCTCCTCAGACAATAATATTTAAATTAGGCCAACTAATAATCACACAATGGCCTCCAAGAGTACAAGCCAAAGGAAAAGTTGTACATATCTCACTTTATATCAAAACTAGATGTGATTAAGCTTGTTGAGGAAGCTGTGTCAAAAGCTGAGATAGGCCAAAAGCCAAGCCTCTTGTGCCAAACAGTTGGTGAAGCTGTGAAAGCAGTGGGAAAGTTCCTGAAGGAAATTATAAGTGCGACTCCACAAAACATGTAAATAACAAGAAGGCAAAAGGCCTTACCAGTGATACGGAGAAGATTTTAGGGGTCTGAATATAAGATCAAATAAGCAACAATATTCCTCTCGCAAAAGCCTAACTGTCTTCAGTTATATGAATGCTGAGAGATTTGAGACAGCCGCAGAAGAAAATGTTATAGCTAACAGAGATTGGTTCATAAGGTTTAAGCAAATAAACCATCTTCCTAACACAAAAAGGTGAAAGATAAACTTGCAAGTGCTGATGGAAGAGCAGTAGCAAGTTATCCAGATTTAGCTAATAGAGATACAGGCGCCACACTAAACAATAGAATTTCAATATAGATGAAACGGCTTTCTATTGGAAGAAGACACCATTTAAAAGGAGAACTCAATGCCTGGCTTCAAAGCTTCAAGGAACAAGCTGGTTTCACTTGTTAGGGACTAATGGAGCTGATGACTTTATGTTCATTTATTATTCTACAACTCCTTGGGCCCTTAGAATTATTGTAAATCTACCCACCTGTGCTCTATATATGGAACAGAAAAGTCTGGAACACAGCATATCTGTTTATACATGTTTACTGACTATTTTAAATCTACTGTTGAGACCTATTTGTTAGAAAAGGAAGATTCCTTTCAAAATATTAATTCTCTTTATCCAGGTACCTAGACACCCACCAGATCTGCTGTACATGTGCAGAAAGGTTCATGTTATTTTCAAGGCTGATAACACAACATCCATTCTGCAGATCATGGATCATGGAGTAGTTTTTAATTTAAAGTCTCCTTATTTAATAGATACAGTTTATAAAGCAATAGCTACAATAGATAATGATTCATATGACAAATATAAGAAAGTAAATTGGAAGTTTCTGAAAAAATGATTCAACATTCTAGATGCTATTAAGAATAGAGTATTTGAGATTGATGGGGGTACATAAAAATATGGGCATTAATTGGAATTTGAAAGGAGATGATGGATGACTTCAAGCAGTTCAAGATATCAGTGAAAGAAGTAAAATATGGTGGAAAAATCAAGAGAATTAGAGTTAAAAGCAGAGCCTGCAATGTGACTGAATTGCTGCACCTTTTGGTAACCCTTAAACAGATGAGGAGTTCCTTGTAGATGAGCAGAAAAAATGGTTTCTTGAGATGGAATCTACTAATGGTGAAGAATTTTGAACATTTTTGAAGTGACAAAAGGGCTTGTAATACTACATAATTTTAATTCATAAAGCAGTGGCAGCTTTGAGAGGACTAACTGATCTTGCAAGATGTTCTGCAGCAGGTAAATGCTACCAAATAGCATGGCATGCTACATAGAAATCTTTGATGAAAAAAGGAGTCAACTAACACAGCAATACCACTGTTTTCTAATTTTAAGAAAATGCCATAGCCACTTTAACCTTCAGCAATCCCCACCCTGATCAGTTCACATCAAGTCATCAACCTGGAGGCAAGAGTCTCCACCAGCAAAAGGATTACCACCTGATGAATGAACATTTATTCATTAGAATATTTCAGCAACCCAGTTTTTTTTGAATAAGGTACGTAAAATTTTAGACATAATGCTATTGCATATTTAATAGACTACAGTATAGGGTAATTATAAACTTTGTATGCATTAGGAAACCAAGACATTTATGTAACTTGTGTTATTCATTTTTTTCCCAGTGTTTTGGAACCAACCCCACAGTATTTCCAAGGTATGCTTGCAACTTAAAATGACAGACAGAGGCTGGGTTGATTGACTGATGCTTATAATGCTAGCACTCTGGGAGATGGAGGTGGAAAGATCCTTTGAGCTCAGGATTTGGAGGCCAGACTGAGCAAGCAGGAGACCCCATCTCTACTAAAAATAATTTTTAAAAAGGACAATTAGCTTTGAGTTCTGGTGGGTGTCTATAGAACCAGCTATTCATGAGGCTGAGGCGGGAGTATCACATGAACCCAGGAGTTTGAGTTGCTGTGAATTAGGCTGACATCACAGCACTCGAGCCTGGGCAATGTAGTGAGACTCTGTCTCAGAAAATACATACATTCATACTTACATACATACATACATACATACTTACATACATACATACACACGTACATACATACATACTTACACACATACATACATACACACTTACATACTTACACACATGCATACATACACACTTACATACATACATACTTACACATACATATATACATACTTACATACACACATACATACATACTTACATACATATATACATACATACTTACACACATGCATACATACACACTTACACACATACATACATACACACTTACATACATACATACATACACACTTACACACATACATACATACATACTTACACACATGCATACATACACACTTACATACATACACACATACACACTTACATACTTACATACATACATACACACTTACACACATACATACATACACACTTACATACATACTTACATACATACATACTTAAAATGGCAAACAGAACACTTTATCTAGATCAATGTTTTCAACCTTTTTTATCTCATGGCACCCTTGAACCTGTTATTAAATTTCTGTGGGACATTTAAATTGTATTCTGTGTGGAGCTCATTATACTTGATATTTTACCAAAGCAAGTTACTTAAACTTAAAATAATTTTCTGATACACGCGTGTACTTTTAGTGAATATTTGACTACTTGGTGGATGGGCCTCGCTGAATTCGTGGAATTCTTTTCCTGCAAGTAATTGATTCAGGAATGTTCACAAGACCCAATTTTGGGCAATAATCCCCAAGGAAAGTATTGCTGGAGATTTATTGCAAAATACTGCCTTCTTCTTCAAGAAAACCTGCAAGCATATGGAATATCTCTATTCTAGTGGATATAGGTAAGGAAGCTTGTGATCCCGTAGCTTCTGGCAGGCAACGGCTGACCCTGAGGGAAGCCGGCCTGTGTGGACGTGGCCAGCAGATGGCAGAGCACGCAGACAGGAGAGAGAGAAAATCAGGCCCTAGGTGCAGGTTGTCTCTGGCCTGGAGTCTGAAGCATTCCTGGACTTTCCCTTCTGTGAATTACTAAAGTTTCTTATTTTTATATTCTTTTTTCGGTTTGTTTTTCTATACTGCATAGCTGAAAATATGCTAATAAACAGAACTGTACAAATTGTAAACACGACCAAGAGAAATTCTCATGGTGATTTAAACTACCCAAGATCCCAATGTTAAGACCTGTCTATCGTTTTTAATCTCGGTTTTGTACAACTCGCTATCCTCTGATCCTTTCTAAAAGAGTCTAAAAGGAGTCGGAAAACACTAAGACATTTAGGCTTATTACAATTTGGGCCTCTTCTGGATTTTGAATAAATATTTTCCTAACCAAAACCTAGTTTCTATTGCTAGCCTTTCTGGTAGCATTTTAAGATAGGACTATGAGAGAGAGAGAGTATTGAATATTTCTGAATATGTACAAAGAACTTTTGGAAAAAAAATAGGTACCGATGTACTATAATTTTTAAAATCATAAATTTGGTATCCATGGTTTAATGAAAACTACTATTATATAATTACTCAACTCTGAATATTCCAAGGAAAGCAAACACAGCAGTAGTTTTGTTTTTTGCTTGTTTTTGTTTTCTCGGTTTAATCATTTCTGTCTTAGTGGATACAACTTGGTGCTCTCATAAGATAGAATTTTAGAATAGTCTTTGTATGTTTTCCTGAATCTTTTTACCTTGTTTTTCAAATTATGCGTATATCAAGTGAGAAAATAACATTCTTTAATTGTTGTACAAAATATTGGAAATTTACCTCTTATATTTTCTACCTAGTTTGGTTCTTATGTTAATAGCTGAAATATGCCAATTTTGATATTTCTTATTTTAGATGATCAACAAATGAAATACCCAGGAAATTAGTGCATTCAGTTTGTAATTGTAGCATATTGACTTGCAGCATATTTTATGCTAAAATTTGAGATGAGTGCTATTTACGCAAAAAAATATCTTATAAATAAAACTAGAGTTTCTCATTTCAGTCTCGTTCTTGTTTTGAAAGTTAAGATTTTGGTAAACACTGTACAGAGAAGTCTCACTTTGTTTGTCATTATTATTATTTCAGGACAAGTTTATTGCTCCATAGAGCCAAGCGGTGGTCATATGTTCTTAGTGGGTCTAACTTCTTTGGCTATTAAAACTCTCCTTCTTGTGAAATACTTTGTTATTTTATTTTTATTTAAAAGTAGTTAAGCTTTACCACATTATTTTTTGTTAGTTTCACCATGATATTGGGGAAATTTCCAGATTATTACTTGGGATCATGATTATTTGGCACTGAGATCATTTTTTAACTATTTATGTTACTATCTTCTAGGTGAACCTGGTACTATCAAAGCCTTTTGCAATTGGGCAAATAATTATGTTTTGAAATACACATTAATTTAAATTGTTTGACTTGTCTATAAATTAATACAATCCTTAGGTAGTTTGAGTGAGTGTGACAATTTGAATAATTTTATTAATGAGAGCAAAAAATAATAAAATATTATGTTAAAAAAGGATCAATGATAAAAGCACATAGGAAAGCAAACTACATTAGGATATTAGGAAAATATTTGAATTTACTAAATGGCTTTCTGTTAGAGAGAAAATATATAAAAATCTTGGTAAATTGTAGAAAATAGTAAAACCATGAGAAACTGTGAGTAGAAAAAAATGTGTATTGAAATTGCCTATGAGAAATATCGACAAGTCTCATAGAGACCAAAAAAGGGATAAGCTTCTCTTTCAAGCTCAGGAGTCCATGCCATGAAGCCAATCAATAAAAACAAACAAACAAACAGATATTTATGACCTTCAACAATTTAGAAGTCATGATTTGAGTCATATAAGCATGTGTAAAAATGAAAATGCATTTTAATTGTGCAAAATTATGCATAGCTACCATAATAATTGACAAGCTAAGTTTTTAAGAGTTAAATTTTAATATGCAAAAGGCATTTTACTTAAATACTTAAATTTAAGTGTTAAAAATTATTATAGCTCAGCTAATAGTCTATTTGAGTCCTTTCTTAATTATGAATCTCCTTGTTTACATTATAACTTCTAATTTAGTTGAATTATCAGGGTGTCAGTAACTTCTTATCCATTTGTTGCAATGAAATATTTCTCTACATTATTATATTTCTATGATAAAAGTTGCCTTGTAAATAAATACTGACCTCCTATTCTAAATTTTTGTGATACTTGTTATAATCGGTTTGCTTAAAATACATAGAGGAGATAATCCTTTAAAATACCTTTAAAAGTAAAACTTTTCAATAGGAATAACATTTAAATAAATATCACAATACCTTGGTGACATTAAAGGACCTTCAGGTTATGAACAGCCAGAGGTAACATTACTTTGGGGAAAGAATAGTTCAGGATGAATTTTTTTGGTTTTGTCTTTTCTTTTTTAGCTGTCTCATTTTGTAATTTTGGGACTATAGAAAAAGGAGGATATTGACTCTTTCTGCTTCTTTATTTGATTTTAATAATGTCATAGGATTTTATTAAGGTGATTACAATTTTCTTGTAGTATAAAGTGTTGCATCAGTGTAAAATAACACAGAATGATTTCAGCAGGTGTCTGAACAAAGTGTCCAGAAATATGCAGTTAGAGGAAAAACACATAACCTACCTGCCCTGGGATTGTATCTTGTGACTGTGACTTCCGTTGATGCAAAATATGCCTTTCAGCAAAGACCATGTCCCTCTTGAAACTGATAGAAAATTCTCATAATGATTAAAAGACTTTGGAATTTGTATTTTGCTGAACCAAGAAAATGAACTAGACCATATCACCCTTGAAGAGTAATTGAAGAAATGCCATACAGCATTTTAGCTAAAATTGTGAAATGACAAAAACAGCCTAAGGAGAAAATGTTTTGGATTTCAAATGGTCTATAATTTATATATTTCTAAATACACTTTTAGGTGTTTGAGCTCTAAGTAAATGATTTATGTTATGACACCATTACTGGAAATGAACCATTGTCTTTCAAGAATGGTACTAAAAATGTGAATTATGGCTCAGCGCTTGTAGCACAGTGGTTGCAGCGCCAGTCATATACACCAAGTGGGTTAGAACCCAGCCTGGGTCTGCTAAACAACAACTGCAACAAAAATTAGCTAGCGGTTCTGGTGGGCACCTATAGTCTCAGCTACTTGGGAAGCAGAGGGAATAGAATTGCTTAAGCCCAATGAGGTTGCTGTGAGCTGTGATGCTATAGCACTCTAAGAAGGCAACACAGTGAGACTCTGTCTCAAAAACAAAAACAAACAAAAAAAATGCAAATTATTTTGACAACAGTTTTGCACCATAGTTTGAGTTATCTCATTTCTCATTTCTTTTTGATACCTTCTTCCAAATCATTTAGGAAGGTATGTGCTTTTAATTTGTTTATCATAGTTCAGAAACTTAAATATGGTTTGATTAATTTTAGGAATATTTTAATGTGAACTATTATATTTTTTATATCATTTAGAACCCAAATATGTGAAGAAAGTCAATGAATATTTAGGCTACTGAAATGGGAGGAGTGACTTGTGTAATGTGTTCTTAGATGGTTAAGTATCAAATAAATATGATGGAGATCAAATTCATTTTGGGAGAATCCTTCAACAAAATAAATTTACTGAATAATATCAGCAGATTACTAGAGCCAAGGAGACAAAAACTTAGTGTATTTTAAACAGGAAGGGACCTATGAATTATCGCCTACTTTCCCCAAAGGTACAGAGAGAGTTAAAGAAATGAGATACAGATAACATATCATAACAGCTCTATAAACTAACCTGCAATTGGTTAGGTCAGACCCTGATTTAATGAAGGTGTGGTGTCTCTAGCCTACCAGTCTGTTCAGAAGAGGATGATAAACTGTCACTAGAAGAAGGTTACAGCATTCATGGCATCTATAATTTTTCAAAATTCCTAGGCATATCTAATACTGGAACCAAGGAATATAGGGTTCAAAGGAGAAGACTCAAATATAATTCTGATATTAAAGTACTGGACTTTACCTGTGAGTGAACATTCAAAAATTGTTGACAAGATATAGAATTTGACTGTACATTGGAAAACTAGAAACAAAAGATCAAATAATTTAAATAAGACTGAATTGAGTATCAACAGATTAGATATAGCAGAAGAGAGAAATAGTGAACTATAAAATAAATCAGTTGCAAATGTTCAGGCTGAAAAAGAAAAGCAAAAAGCATAGAAGTAATTTTAGAATAATGAATTGAGAAGATCTAACATACGTTATATTCAAATCCAAGAAGTAAGGAGAGAGAATGGAGAGGAAGCAATAATTAAGAGAAATCAGCTAAAATTCTGAAAACTCTTAAAGGACATCATGCCTTCAGGCTACACAACATGCATTTGAAAAACTAAACAAGTACTGGGAAGCCACATCTCAGCCCATCATTACAAATGTATGTATTTATGTATATAAGCAGGTATTCAAAGTCTTATTTCTTCAAAAGAAAAATGTGCTATATTTTAAATAGAAATGGCGGAGCAAAACTATTTTTAAATTGCTGAAGGGAAATAACTGTCAACTTACACTTTTATACTCAGCAAAAGTATTTTTAACTGTGGAGTAAATTTTCCAGAAAAAAATACTGATACATTAAAGTAAAACACAAGGGGACTTATTTGGCCAAAGCAAAAGTTTACCACAACAAAATGGAGATATACAGAAATAAATGAGCAGAAAAGGAGACAGTAAGTATGTATGAAAATATAAATGAATTTTATTGTGAAAAATTATACCTTGTTACCATAACGATGAGTATGGTTTTAATTAAAAGGCAAGACAAGTGTGAAATTGAAATAAATGTTCTACTGTGTTAGCATTTTCATTAATTTGCCATTTGCATTAACAGAATTCAATTGTTCACATCATAACATCTACTTTACTAGAAAATTGCCTACCTGATACAAAAAGGATCTACAATTAAAATGCCAATAGAAGGGGAAACTTTCATTTAAAAAATAGGCAAATATAAGATATATTATAAGAATAAAACTGATGGGACAAATAATATGACCAGAGACATAAAACAAAAACTAAGCCATTTCTTACTTTACTAGAAATGGTACTTATCCACTAGTTAGAGATAAAAATTTGTCAGGATAGATTTTAAAAAAATCAATAATATGCTACCTAAAATATCATTTTGCATCTAAAAAGATAAGACCTTTGGTGCAGTGTAGATGACAGCCCTTTGTTCCATTCTCACATGGCTCATCTATTGCCAGCTCAGTGGAATGTCTATTTTTCATTATTACATTTATCTATACAAATAATTTATGTATGCAATACGCCTTTACTTGAAGATGTTGTGCTTTCTCTGTCTTAACTTTTGAAAATTCACCTATTTTTGAATTGAACTTGATCTGTTTCCCTTGGATTTTCATATGACATTTTGTTATAATTTTCAAACATGAGTCCTCAAATTTCCAGGTAAATAGCTCGTTTCCCAGTTCATTACAAAATCTGTCATTTTCACATTAAGTCATAAAAGTGGCTTTCATATTATATTCACTTTTGTGCATCCACTCCTGGATGTTCTATTCTGTTTCACTTATTAAATTGTCTTTTGCCATTATAGCATTGTTTTGATTAAGATGGATTTATAGTATATTGGGGTATGTTCTGATAATTTGCAAAATAATACTCCTGATGGTCACTCTTTTTTTTTCAGTTTTTCTTTGTTGTTTTAAAAATGTGTATTCTTTATATACACACACATATAAACACATATATATAAGATTTTTTTCTCTAAATGACAATTATTACCATAATATTATTGGAAAGTATTTATTTTATATAAGAATATCAGAAAAATTGACTTTTGTGGTAGTAACCTTATGTTCCTTGATATTGTAGAGCAATTTTTCACTTATTCTGGCCTAATTTTATGTTGTCAATTAGATTATATAATTTCCTTGCATGGGTTCTTTGACAATTTGTTAACTGTAATTCTATTTTGTTTTAAATTTCTTCATTAAAGGAAATGCATTTGTATTTATAAAAAACTATTTTTAAGATAGAGATAAAAGTAACTTTTTGTCTAGCTTACTCATTAATTTTACATAAATTTTTATTTAAATTTTAAAATGTTTTTTATTTTTTTAACATTAAAAATTAAGTGTTTTAATTACAGAATTTTCAACATATAATAGTTGATAGAATAGCTAATGAAAATCCATATACCCACCACCCAGCTTCCAAATATCAACATTTCACTTCTAAACTTATGTTTACTGCTCTTTTGTGTGATTGTTCTTTTGTTTTTTGTTTTTTTGTTTTTTATTGTTGTGGATTCATTGAGGGTACAAGAAACCATGACCATGTCACACTGCTTGCATTTTTTGGGTAAAGTCCCTCTTACAATCGTGTTCTGCCCCCAAAAGGTGTGGCACACACCAAGACCCCACCCTCCTGGCTCCTTCCCTCTCTCTGCTCTTCCCTTCCCTCACCCCCATCTTGTCAATAATTGTCACTAATTGTCTTCATATCAAACTTGATTACATGGGATTCATGCTTCTCCATTCTTGTGATGCTTTACTAAGAATAATGTGTTCCGCTTCCATCCAGGTTAATACAAAGGCTGTAAAGTCTCCATTTTTTTTAATGGCTGAATAGTAATCCATAGTGTACATATACCACAGCTTGTTAATCCATTCCTGGGTTGGTGGGCATTTAGGTTGTTTCCACATTTTGGCGATTGTGAATTGAGCTGCAATAAACAGTCTAGTGCAAGTGTCCTTATGATAAAAGGAATTTTTTCCTTCTGGGTAGATGCCTAGTAATGGGAACACCATTCCAGACTTTAGGCTGTATTACAAAGCCATAGTGGTCAAGACGGCATGGTACTGGGAAAAAAATAGAGACATAGACATTTGGAATCGTATAGAAAACCAGGAAATGAAACTAACATCTTACAACCACCTAATCTTCAATAAACCAATCAAGAACATACCTTGGGGGAAATAGACTCCCTATTGAATAGACTCCCTATGCAATAAATGGTGCTAGGAAAACTGAATATCCACATGTAAAAGACTAAAACTGGACCCTCACCTTTCTCCCCTCACAAAAATTGATTCAAGTTGGATAAAGGACTTAAATTTAAGGCATGACACAGTAAAAATCCTGAAAGAAAACTTAGAAAGAACACTGGAAGATATCGACCTGGGGAAAGACTTCACGAAGAAGACTGCCATGGCAATTGCAGCAACAACAAAAATAAACAAATGGGACTTAATTAAACTCAGAAGCTTCTGTACAGCTAAGGAGACAACAACCAAAGCAAATAGACACCCTACCCAATGGGAAAGGATATTTGCATATTTTGAATCAGACAAAGCCTTGATATCCAGGATCTATAGAGAACTCAAATTAATACACATGAAGAAAGCCAACAATCCCATATATCAATGGGCAAGAGACATGAATAGAACCTTCTCTAAAGAAGACAGATGAATGGCTAACAAACATATGAAAAAATGTTCATCATCCCTTATTATTAGAGAAATGCAGATCAAAACCACCCTGAGATACCATCTAACTCCAGTAAGAATGGCCCACAACACAAAATCTCAAAACTGTAGATGCTGGTGTGGATGTGGAGAGAAGGGAACACTTTTACACTGCTGGTGGGACTGCAAACTGATACAACCTTTTTGGAAGGAAGTATGGAGAAACTTCAAAGAACTCAAGATAGACCTCCCATTTGATCCTACAATCCCATTACTAGGCATCTACCAAGAAGGATAAAATGTTTTATTAACAAATAAATATTACTATATATTTAACGTGCACAAAGTGATGATTTACAGTACATTGACACTTGTTTATTACTATAGCCAAATTAACAATTACATCATCATCGCAACATTAATTAGAAAATAATTAGATTCCTAGAACTTATTCATCTTATTACTGAAAGTTTTATATTTGGACCAACATTTCTCCATTTTCTCTGGACAACCAGCATTCTACTCTTTCCTATATCAGTTCAACTATTTTAGATTTCACATTATATGCTTCTATAAAAATGTTTTATTGAGTATGCATGATCAATCATATCCTCAGCAAAAATATTTTATTTTCAAAATTTCATATAACTATTTTAAATTCTAACCATTAAAATTTCAAAGAATGTGCTCTACAGGAAAGAGACTGAGATGGTATCTCTTGCTTTGTTTTTCATGTTCATTTAAATTATTTTAGAGTTTAGGACTAATGAACACTAAAAATAAATAAAATAAAACATTTATAGTACAAGACAGAGGATCTTGTTATACTTGGTCAGAAATATCATTTTTAGCCAAACTTTAAGAACTGGTCAAAATTCTTAATATTTTAAGCCACAAATTAAGTTGGTCAATACTATTTTAACCTCTTCCAATTTTAAAATGTCATCATAAATTTACTATCTTTCCAAATCAGAAAGTATCCTGAATTTACAATACTAGAGTAAGAAAAAATTTAAAATAACAGAGCAACAGAATATATATTTTATAGATAAAACCAAATTTCATCAAATATTTAGAGTGAAACATAAATGCAATCAACATTTAGACACTTAGAAAGATGTTGATATTTTGCTAAAATTTTCAGTCTTTATACAGATGTCTGGCAGCACATAAGGAAAACAAAACACTTTGTGAATAAACATAATCTCAATTATAGCAAAGTGGTGTTTTTCCACTGATTTCCAATTTTCTTTCTAAGATAGGACATAATCAGGGGTTGGGTGATTGTAGAGATTAACAATCTTTGCTTCTAAGAACAGAATACCATCATGCATTTGTTAGTTATGTCAATCCCTCTGTCTTTTTAATAAAGACTGAATTAGGAATTAGATGATCATGAAAGTTATGGCAGTTTAATGCCTGCTGCTAGAGTCATTTTGGTATGATCTGCCAGGGCCCAGGACTGGCCAGGTCTCTGGCGGCTTAACTAGGTTCCGGACAGGGACCGGACCACTAAGTTACCTTGCTCAGGTTCAGTTATTCTTAGGTGCCTGAGGGCTGTCTACTTTAGCTGGAGAGAGAGAAAGAGAGTGTGAGTCTTAGGGAGAATAAAGCAGTCTTCATAGAAAGATAGATAGATCTTAGTCTTTAGTGGAGCTTGGTAATTTTCAGCAGAGAGATGCCATGCTGGTGTTCTGCAGGCAGAGGAGGAGACAGTTAGAGTAAGCAAGTCCGTGATAGAATGTGCATGCTCCTTGACTGCCTTCTCCTCCAGCCTAATATAAGGCTGATCTTGTGCCTCTCAACGCCATAGGTGTAGAGACTGCCAGTTCACCACTGCTCTCCTCTCGTGAGCTCTCATGCTTCTCAGGAGAGCTAAATCCCTCTCCACGCCCTTTCCACCCAGGTGATCCATTATTGAGCTATACAGGTATTTCTTATAACTCTCACTCCTCCTAGCCATAGGCTATATAGGCTTCAACAATGACCCAAAATAATGATAACAGTCTATTGAAGATTTAATAACCTGTGATATGTATATAATCCCTTTTAAAGGTCACTTGTCATATTCATGAGGAAATTACACTCTTCTTAAAAATTTTCTAGCCACACAAATTATGTATCTGTTTATTTGTAAGTATTATTTATCTTGCTTTAACAACATATTTTTAATATATGTGTATGTGTATATATATAAAAAAATATTTCTTTTTCTTGAGACAGAATTTCATTTTGTCACCCCCTCAGTAAAGTGCCATGGCATAATAGGTCACAGAACCTCTAATTCTTGGGCTCAAGTGACTCTCTTGCCTCAGCCTCTCAAGTAGCTGGGACTACAGGCAACCTACAATGCTTGACTATTTTTAGAGAGGAGGTGTGGCTCTTGGTCAGGCTGGTCTCCAACTCCTGAGCTCTAGCGATCTGCCCACCACGGCCTCCCAGAGTGTTAGAATTACAGGCGTGAGCCATTGTGCCTGGCCTCATTTTTTTCCAATATAATGGTAAGTTATAGCCCATAGGGTAACATTAAAATTTGTTCATTTATTTTTTAACTAAAAGAATAATTAATATGTATCAAATAAAGGGAACATGTCCCTGACAATTTAAAAGGTAAGAAATAATGTGATTATTTATTAAATAACTTTTTCCTTAATTTTCTAATGAATTAAAGATTTTTTTTCTCCTCAAATGGTATGTTTGATTATAATTTTTTAATTCTGGAGAAAATAGTTAATGCTTTTAGTCTATTTCCCAATAGACAAAGATTTAGTCCTAACAAGGAAAAATCTTATGAAATATATAATGCAAAGTGAGAAAGGGAAAGTACTGCTTGGATAATGGAGTGGGTATATTTTGAAACTTTTGTCTGTTCTTACAATCCCTTCTCTAATAACTATATGATTAAGAATTATACTTTTAGCTGAGCCCTGCTCAGAAAGAAGCATCTACATATTGATCGGTAATTGCAATAAAGTTCTCTCCCAAAACCTCCAAGTCAATTTAGGGACACCTAAATATGTATCCATTAGTAAGTTTTTCTTTTTCTAAACCTGTTTATGTTTTAGAAAGAGTTTCCCACTGGAAATTTATTTTTTTGTCACCATAGTATTGACTTATTTGGTAGAAATTATTTTCTTATATGCTACATGATGAATTTTGGTAAAGTCAGAACCTAACGTTACCCCTCCTAAAATTAGACTTGGGTTGAGTGCACAATTATCATCCAACTATCCCAGCTCCACTTTGTAACTTTCCCTCCCCGAGTATTGCTCACTCTACAGCCCCCAGAAAATCCTCAGTATCCCTCTGTGCTTCATGAACCTCCACCACACCACTACTGAGCGAGAAAAAAGTCCTATATTGGCATTTGTCCTGAACTTGATAGTATGGATTTCACATTATACTTTAGTATTTATGGATATAATTACTATTAAAATTATATCTCTCATTGAGGAAATACATGTATATGTTATACATGATTATATCTGTTGCTACTTTTTTTTTCCTGTAATATGATTGCTGACTGCTGCAACTAATAAAAAAAGTTGACAGGGCAATTCAGGGAGGAGTCACATACACTGATTTTGTGTAAAATGAAAACTATTCTCTTTTCAGTAAACCTTGTAGCAGTGTGAAAATTTTAACATGAGACACAGATTTAAAAAATTAAAAAAATAAGAATGAATCGAACAGTACAATATGGCATCTGCCACAGGCAGACTTGAAGACTCTCTCGCTTTGTTATAATTTCTTTACCTCTACAAATTGCATCTTTCCCCCACCTAACACACCCACCTTCACCTTCAGAATGCCCTGTACCCTGTGTTCAGACTCAGTGATGGAAAAAGCTTCTGTCTGCTAGTGGTCCTTAGAAACTGTAACGATTTATAACATTTCAACTTGTGTTCTTAACTCTGTTTATTTGTCTTTACATAATCACTTCATGGATGTCTTTTTCAGTTAAATACTTTCAAATTTACCATCTGTTTTCTGCTATGTCCTCACAGATAAGCAGGTGCTTCTTGTATATAATTTGAATGAATGAATAAATGAGACCTGAAAAATTCCCTCATGTGTTCAAAAGATTTCATACACCTTTCATATTTGTTAATAATTTATAATATTGGCCATGCTTATTCAATTAGAGATTTAATATCTTATATGACATAATTCAATGAGCTAAAAATGATACGTAATATCTGTTTGTGATTTTGTGGTGGTTGTTATTTATTTGTTTGTTTTAACACAAACTTAACCTGAAGTTAATCTCTGCTTCCCTGAAGTTTAACTTGACCTTATCTGTGAACTATGAAAACATGGCTATAACATGCAATAATTTATCTGTATAGATTAGGATTTTCTTAAGACTGTGTATCTGCATCAGTACTCAACAAAATGTTATAAAGTGATGCTAATATAACACTGGGAAAAGCACCCATAAATGAATATAGCACCGCAACAGTCATGCACAAACTGAAATATCATATTTTATGTACGTCAAAAATACTAGTTTTTTTGCATCAACTTATAAAATGGGTTTCTATGACTTAATTGGGTGTGTTTTTTTTTACATTTTAATTCTGAATAATATTTTAATGGAAAAACATTTAAAATCCTTTTATGTTTATAATTTTTCCTTAATAGATGTGATTTATTGAACAGTGTGTGCCTCTTTCTGCAAATGAATACAGGTATCTAACCGAAAGAAGCTCTAAGTTATTTTTGATTTGTCTGAATTCTTCATCTAGTACTTTTTCTATTCAAGCTACCATATCTAAGTGCTGCAGACTGGGGTGTTATAAACCTCAGAAATTTATTTTCTCAGGGTTCTAGCGGCCTAATACTCCAGATCAAGGTGTCATCAGACAGTTTCTCCTTTACCAGCTGGCAGACAGCCGTCCTCTCGCTGTGTCCTGGCCAGCCCTTTCCCCTGTTCTCCTGCACTCTCATTGTCCCTTCCTCTTTGTGTGAGGACATTCCCCCCCCCCCCCGCTGCATCCTCACATGCCCCCCTGATTCTGTGGGTGCATGTCTGTGCTCCTGTCTGTTCTTTATACAAGGTCACCAGACATGTGGGATTAGGGTCCAGACCCACACAGTCATTTTACCTTAACTCCTTCTTTAAAGGCTGTATCTCCAAACACGGTCATTTTACAAAGTACTTGGAGTTAAGACTTCAGCGTGTGAATTTTGGATTAGACATAATTCAGCCCATAATAGCTTCCATGTGAAAATAACCTCTGAATGTGTTCGATTCTTTTTTAAATCTTCTTCTCAAATCGCTGGACTCATTCCCACAGCTCCCTGTCACCTGCATCAGGTAACTGTCCCTCCTTGACTGTAGCAGGGACATTTCCCCCAACGGTCTGACTCTTGGTTCATTATGTTACTGGGTCTCATAAATCCCTGCACTTCTGCTTTTATCACATGTCCTAGTTTTAGGATGACAGTACAGTGGCTTCTCTGGTTGCTGGACAAAGGCTGCTGGGGTTCAAAGACACTAACTAGGTGTGGATCCCCAGGGAACTTAGTCAGACTCTGTGCCTCTGTAGTTTTTGTTTTTCCATCTGTAAATGATGTTAATAATTTCCTCACACATATGTGAGATATATACATAGACATATATATATACACACACACACATATACACACACACACACATATATACATATATATATATATATATATATATTTGAGACAGGTTCTCTCTCTGTCACTCTGTCACTTGGGTGAGAGTGCAGTGACTTCATCATTGTTCACTGAAACCTCAAAGTCCTGAGCTCAACTGAGCCCCCTGCTGGCCTCCCCAGTAGCTATAACTACAGGTGCACACCATCACATCCAGCTAATGCTGTAGGTAATAATAAATTAAACATATTACTTGTTTAGAAAACTCTATGCCACTTAGGAAAATTTTGAGTAAATGTTAAGTATTAAAAATCACTTAATCATAAGAAGCCAAAAGGCCTTGCCGAGCCCAATACCGTCTGCCTAAGCGCTAGTATAGGGCTTATTCATAAGGTGTGTCAAAAACGTTATCGATGGAATCAGCAATGCTCGGGCACAGAAAAATCTATTCCTTTAGGATTGGAACAGGATTAGTAATTGAGACTGACCCTAAAAACATAGTTAAAAGAGTATAGGAATACAGTTTTAGACGTGGGTTTCTTTGACCGGAAGGAGTTCCAATGGAGAAAATGCTCTTGCAGATACAGTGGTTACCAAGTTGAAAACAACATTTCATTATTGGCAGCATGTAGAAGACAGAGTCAGTTCCTCCTGGCAATACAGAGACTTAGTTTAAAAATTACTAGGTGCTATGCCTTTAAAACAATAGATGTTGATGGCAACACTATAGGCTCAATGCCAGACCAGGTGGGCTGCAGAAGGCCGTGGGTGCTGAGCCAGCAGCCAGAACGTCTGGCCATGTTGCAAATACCAGTTCAAGTATCTTTCCTGCAGACCTTTTCAAGCCAAGTGCCCACTACGTGTGTTTTCGAAAACTGGGATGTACAAGCCTTTGTGAGTTCCTTTCTGCATTACTTAGTAGGATCAACTAGGGGACGGTTGGGCCAGTGAGTATTATTTGTTTAGTTGGTTTGCTTTGGTTTATATTTTAACAGCATATTATTTCTTAAAGACTTATCTCTTTGCTGCTTTCTCTTTTCAACTTCAAAGAGGTTGTGAATGTCATAAAATGTCTTTAGAATATTTTTTAAAAAGATTTGATTGTTTTCTAGACGTTAGAAATCTTTTTGAAACTAGACACTTGTTAGAATGTAAAGCAACCTTTTGGGGTCATCCCTTGATGTTACATACTAAGAATAATGTTTTTTTAAAAAGAATTATTAGGTTGGAAGTATGATTAAGAGAGATAAGGAGAGAGATGAGACAAGAGGCACGTGTGTTCTCTCTCAGCTCTCAGACTCTGTCTGTCTGGAGTTGCCATCTGGATGCCTTGGAAAATCATAAAGAAAATAACGCATTTACTAGCTCTGAAGTCCGGAAATACCAGACATTCTTCTCCATTGATTCCACATTGAAATATTTTGTTTACCTAAGTATACAATATACAAAATTCAGGCTTGATTTTTTTTTTCCCTTAATAACCAAGGATGACATGTATGTAATAAAATTGCAAATCAGAGATTTAACTTACAAAAAAATACTAAAGCTAAGAAATATGTATTCTTAGCTATTTAGCTTATACTATGGTGGTTACATAATTTTAATTACAATTGTGAAAATAACGATTTTTTTCAATGACCCCCTAAGAATTGGGTTTGAAATGTGAACTATCACACCAATTACATTAGCCAATATTTATATCAACTCCACCCCCAAAGGAGGAGCAGCATGATGAAAAAGTATTGAGAATCTGGAGTATTGAAAGTTCATTTTAACTTTTCACTAATGATCACTTTCTGCCCTGGAAAGCAAAAAATATGCTTTAGAAAATTATCTTCCCTAGAATAAGAGCTTAACTTGCATGCAGATTTGTCTTGTAATATTTTTTGTGGTACTTTGATGTCCTTTGTAAGAAAGGATGAAATATTTCTGTATTTATTAATTAGCAATTATAACTTGGGCTCGGTCAGTCATTTTTAAATCATTTTGGGTGGTATTGTTCTCAATTACTCATATACTAGAAAAATGATTATTTTTCAAGTAATATAATTTCTATGCAATTATAGTTTATGTAGCTGTGATATGTTTGTTCTTTAATTTCCTCTATGTATAGAAAGGAAGGAAACCACCAAAGTAATTTCTTTTTTCTTTTCTTTTTTTTTTTTTTTGCAGTTTTTGGCACGGGCTGTGTTTCAACCCATCATCTCTGGTATATGGGGCCAGCGTCCTATTCCTTTGAGCCATAGGCACCGCACCACCAAAGTAATTTCTTAACATTGTACATAAGATTGTTGTTCTCTTCCAAAGTGTCTTCTCTGCCTTGAGTCAAAGGTTCAGTGGAACTCTTCACTAATATATAAACTTTTTATAGGAAAACAGGTTGAGTAGGGAGACTCATCCAACGATCCTTTTTACCCCCTTTTATTTGGATGACACAGCTAGATGTTTACCAGTTCAGTTATCTTTCCTCAAAAGCAATGGGAAATTACATTTGCAAGTTTTCTGTGCCATTACTGTGGGGCCATGCCACTGTTATGTCCAAAGCAAAACAGATTCTTTCATTCCTGACTTGTACAACTATTTTGTACACTTGGTGTCTAACCAAATGCTAAAAGCAGAGAAGTGTAAGGCAGAGAAAATGTCCAGTGGAAGAAGCCTGGATGTCAGAGCCACCTGTTGAAAAGGGCTTTCCTCGGGGGCAATTGTATGTGCACCAACGTTCTAGGTGAGCAAGGATACATTTAAGTGTATTAAGCAACAGAGATTTGGGGATTTAATTTTCAATTACTAGTGAGAATTTCTTCCACTACTAAATTATCTGCCATTTGCAAACCACTTTTCTAGGAGCTTTGTATTGACATGTGGCAAAAAGCTACCAGAAATAGCAATATATGAGCCTGAATTTTATAGTTTCTCAATTTTAAAGAATGCACCCATTATAAATAATCAGCAAATTCATAAGACAGGATTGGGTTTCTTTCATTGATACTTATTTTTTACTGGAGAGTAAAAAGTATCACATTATTACATGAGGGGGCAGAGACAGTTATTAAGGAATATTCCCTACTTACTTGACAAGTAAGAATTTCAAATATACATTAATACCACAAAAATTGCCTTAAAGGAAAGATATGCTACATGAAATGTACAGTTCACGCTTTTAAAGACATGAGTGCAATTAAATTGCTTATATATATTTGATATTACTTTGACCTGCCTGCATTTTCTGTTAAGGCTTGATGCTATCCAATGTTATGGTAGCATGTTGTCAAACAGTGTTTTGTAATTATCCAAATTTATGAAAAATAAATACTTCTTTACTGGCAATTATAATTATAGGAAATCATTAAAAATAAGTACATTTTGATTATTTTGCTAATACTAAAAACGAAGTATAGTCAGTCCTCATAATACAAATTATTCATATTCTCTCTCTCCCAACACACACAGACACAGGCGTGCCCTTTGTTGTTAGCTGAAATTTTGATTTTGAAATTGTACTTATGAAAGAATTTCACACTGAATTTTAGAGCAGGCACATCAAATATTATTTTAGGCATGCTTTGAAATTTTGCCCCATGACTAAAAGCCTAATATGGGTAGAGTCGTTCTATTGATTTTTTAATTAAAATTCTTTTGCACAGAAGTCTGCTTTGGCTTAAAATCAGACCCATTAGAGACTTGTTTCGTCTATGTTCCTGGAGAATCAGTTTAGTTCTAACAATAAAGGTAAACATAAATGTTTCTCATGTGCTAATGATATTTTAACAACTCCTCTATTTTAGCAAATATTTATATTTTTAAACATTTTATTTTATTCTAGGAAATGCTGAGTCATGGCATACCATAGTAGATCACTCAGGAGATAAACAGGTGGCATATGTTTTTCAGTGGTGGATATTACCTTTTATTGAAAGAGGAATTACATGCATCGTCCTCAAGCTGAGACTCTAATTAATTTAGAGCCTTAGTCTTTTTCTTCTTGTTCTCTGTCTACAGGAACTATGCTCTTGGTTTGTAGCTTTATTTAAAGCATTTTACATTCTAAACATGCAATATTGTCTCCCCGCCCCAAAACTAAAACAGCAAACCACTTCACACTTCTCACTCTAGCAGACTGATTACATTCTCAAGCCAAGAGTCTGATTCCAGAAGTTAGCAGAGATACACAAGGCATGACAATGAAGTAATAAAAATGGTTTGCTTATGTAACTCTTTATCACAAGTTTTTCAATAAAAGCCATTTCAACAATGTTACTAGCTGTGGCAGATTCAGGGTTTAGCTAGAAAATAATAAGATCAATGAAAAGTTTTCATGAAAGTTTGTTGGCAAAGCAATAAGATAAGTAGGAACATCAGTAAAAATTTCTGTAATCCTAACATTACTTCCTGAGGGAAACAGTGAAGAAGGGAGAGCAAACCAGGGGCAAGTCCAGGGAGAACGTGAGAACAGGACAGCAGGTTGAGAAGAGAAGGGAATGGAGGTGGGAATGGGCTTTCTGAGCCAAACTCTGGGGTAAAAGAGAAATTTACAGGGTGTTCCCTAAAAATTTCCTATGTGTATTCTGATCTGTTCCTTTCATTCTTTCTCACAATCTATAGTTTTTATTAAGATCGTTATTATTGAACTTTGCTTGGAATTGCACGGTCTCATCTTTTTGAGAGGTACCAATAAGATGTATATATTTTTAGGTAGACTCAAAGCTCCTCCAAAGCCAGTTCATATCCTGGATGGCAGGTTGTGTCATGTTGGAAGAAATTTGCAAGGAAGCCAGCAGTCTGCAGGAGGAGGCAGGGATCAGCAGCTCCCACAGCCACGTCCCTCCCTCCTTCTCTATTCATAGAGCGCCACAATCCTCCCCCATCGTATGTCTTCTGGGATCCAAAACTACAAAGGGTACATTCATATTTGTTGAGGGACAAATTTGTAGTAGAGGGGAGGTTTTATGTTTCATATTGAGGAGAGGGAAAAGGACAGTAAAGTAAGAAGGTTGTCGTCTCGAGAGTGAAAGGAAATGAGGCACGTCCCCGTTAGCTCAGGTCGTATAGACAAGAGGCTAGAATGACCGAAATTTCTTTCTTGCAATTCTGGAGGCTGCTGTGTCCAAAGTGAAGGATCCGCTTCCTGATTTACAGATTGCTGCCTTTGTAGTAAATACTTACATTATGGAGAGAGGAAGATATAGAGAAGTGACAATGTGGAGAGGGGAAGAAAGAGCATGAGAGAGAGAGAGAAAATCAGAAAGAGAGAGAGAAGAGAGAGAGAGGAGCAAGCACGCGTTCTATTCTCTTTCCCTTCTATAAGGGCACTCATACTACAGATGTGTACAATGGCACTCTACTTGCAGGCTTTCATCTTAACCTAATTACCTAATTGTGGTGAGCAAGCTGTGGCCGGCAGGGCCTCCACAGCCTGGGAATGCTCAGGAAGGAGGCCCCAACCACTCCCCTCCCTTAACAACATGGTTTTCACTTGCCAGAAGTCATGGAGCCCACGCATCCTCTCCTCCTTATCGGCCAGTGCACAGCTTTTCTCTGTAACGTTGATCTCTACCTCGTGTGTTAATATTTATGCAACCTTGTTAAGACTCTATATAAATAAAGCCGTTTCCATGGTTCAGGGGCTGGCTGCAGTCATCAGCTGAGTCAGCCCTCCCGACACCAGCCTAGCTCTGGGCTCCTGTCTTTCTTCTCCTGTCCCTGTCTTTGTGGCTTTGTATTTCCTCCTTTCCCACCTCTCCACCCAGGTCAACCCTCCCCACCCACACCAGGTGGCCAGAGGTCCCTGTCTCGTGTCCGTGACACCTAACACCTAACAGCATTCCAAAGACCCTATCATACCATTACGTTGGGGGTTAAAGTATTAACATAGTCATTTGTTACAGACACAAACATTCAATCCATAACAAAGGGTAATAGAGAACATTAGATTGGAGAAGTGATCCGTGTGAGACATGGTGTACAAACACACAGTCCCCCTGACCTCGTGTTCCCATAAACCTCCACTGATGCCTGCCTTGGTCTAGGGAAGAGAAAAGTGATGCTTCTGAATGAAGGGAAGTAGTTGTATCCTCTTCAAATCCCCTAGTTATTCCTTTGCAGATTCCTTAAGGGAAGATGAGAAGTAGGTTCCCCAGGCCTGGAAAACTAAGAAAAATGCCTTAAATCTCCCACCCTCTCCTAGCCCAAATAAGTAGTATCTTTTCTTCACAAGAGAAAAAGATGGATCTGCTTCAAATATTACTATAGATTCAGAACCTGAACAGTGAATTTGGGGCATCAAGGATATCCAGTATTTTCAGAAATTCCACAGTATGTACTTTGCTCTGGTGATTAGCATGGAGATCTTCATCAGCTACCTTTTCCAGACAACAATTTAACTGTTAATTTTAAATTGAATTATGATAATAAAACTAAAAAGATGCGAAAACTCTGTTTAATTTTGCTAACAACGGCAGAAATGATAACTCAATTCCATGTTTCTAAATTAGTTATTTTCTAATTTTCCATGAAATCAATGATTACCTGTCAGGTAGCAGTGGAAGGGGCAGAAGTAAAACACACAGTCATTCTGAGAGGGCAAATGAAAGGAAGACGGAATGAATGGGTGGCGCCTGTGGCTCAGCCAGTAGGGCGCCGGCCCCATATACCCAGGGTGGCGGGTTCAAACCTGGCCCCGGCCGAACTGCATCAAAAATTAGCCGGGTGCTGTGGCGGGCACCTGTAGTCCCAGCCACCTGGGAGGCTGAGGCAACAGAATCGCCTAAGCCCAAGAGCTGGAGGTTGCTGTGAGCTGTGACTCCACAGCACTCTACCAAGGGCAATACAGTGAGACTCTGTCTGTACAAAAAAAAAATTAAAAAAAAAAAAAAAAGAAATCTGCAGTTCAATGAAAACTGAGACGAGAAACAGGAACTGATGACAGGGAAGAAGAGGGATCGCGACATTTCTCAGGGAAGTGGACAACTTTTCCAGAAGGAAAGTTTTAACTGTAGGTGGGTTAATAAAAATAAGAGAAAGAAAAAAGTATATATGTTTTAGATTTTTTTTTTTTTTTTGCAGTTTTTGGCCAGGGCTGGGTTTGAACCGGCCACCTCTGGCATATGGGTCCAGCACCCTTCTCACTGAGCCACAGGCGCCGCCCCTATGTTTTAGATTTTTACTACTACTACATAATCAGAAAACCTTTTCCCGTGGCTATATTTTACTATAATTACAGTTGCTCTTGAAAAAATATAATTTTTTAATGATTAGTTTTGTAGCATGGTACTACTGAGAGGTGTCTGAATTCTCTACAACTTTTTTCATTTTATCAGAAATGTTTTATATTTAAATTTTCATTCACAAAATTTAAGGAAAAATAACGATGCCTTTGTATCTACTTCTACGGTCATCACTTCATAATTCTTCCTAAAGTGTTGCAAATTAAAAGCACATGTATTCCCTAGAAGTGAGAACAATATAACCTAAAAAATTGTACTCTCATATAAATTTGAAAAAAAAATAAAAAATTAAAAAACATTTTAAAAATAGAGATAAAATTGAGTCTTTCCAGATAAACAAAGTTTAAGAGTTTATTTTTAGAATACTATCTTTACAAGAAATGCTAAAGGAAATTCTTCAGGCCGAAGGCAAATGACTCCAGATTGTACATTGAATCCACGTTAAAAACAAAGCAGGTAATGGTTATGTTAAATAGTTGATTTAAGCATTACATATTGTATATCAAATACTCACTTTGTATCTCATAAATATATAGTTATGATTTAATAATTAAAATAAATAAATAAATGTAAGCACATGATTTAATGTATATGCTATATATCAAGGGAACCATGGTAATCTGAGTTGACCTTATTCTACACAAATTATTTTCCATTGATAAGCAAGGTATACCAAGAAAAATGAAATATGACTAATTTCCATTTGATTACTTTTAAAGAGCAACTTTACTCAGAAGCTGAAGGTGGGGAAAACATGTTTGTTCTGGCTCGGCACCTGTAGGTCAGCAGCTAGGACGCCAACTCTATACACCGCAGCTGATGGGTTCGAACAACAAAGACAACTACAACCAATAAATAGCCAGACATTGTGGTGGGTGCCTGTAGTCCCAGCTACTCAGGAGGCTGAGGCAAAAGAATCACTTAAGCCCAAAAGGTTGAGGTTGCTGTGAGCTGTGTCGCCACGGCACTCTACCCAGGGTGACAGCTTGAGACTCTGTCTCAAAAAATAAAAAAAAAACAAAAAAAACACATTTGTTCTTAATGAGATTTTACGAAGATTACTTGTTTATTTGTGCCAGTCAAATCTGATATTTATATTGTAATATTTATTTAGCTTTAGCGGAGATAAATAGAGTATACTGATTCTAAATTGAAAATCTATTAAATAAGTAGAATGTAGTTTTATAATCACCTTCTGATTATAATCAATATTTACCACAAGATCAAAACATGTTGACTTAAGAGGAGAGAATGCAAATTAAAATGGGAGAGATTTTTTAAATGCACTAAAGAGCAAACAGAAGTATAATATGTGATGCTGTTAAGAATTTTACAATATGACTAATTTCTATTAATTAAATGGTAATTATGCTCTGGAATAGGTATCCAGAAATTTTAAGTCATGGCATGAAATGCATTGAAGTATTTTTGGCAGAATAGATAACAATACTGAAGGTACTAGTATATCAAATTATTTACAGAATTAAGTAGAGGGTGGTACCCATGGCTCAAAGGAGTAAGGCGTTGGCCCCATATGCTGGAACTGGCGGGTTCAAACCCAACCCTGGCCAAAAACTGCAAATAAAAAAAAAAAAAAAAAGAATTAAGTGGAGTAACACTTTTTTTCCTTCTATTTTTGGATTTCAATTTGTCAGTATAAGTGAAGGAAAATTAATACCTTGTCTAGTGTTTAGAGAAAGGCCATAGGAGATGTGTGTGTGAAGGAAGGGGTGTGTTGATAGCATTGCTGTTAACTCCATTGTAATTCTACCATCTTATCTTATGCGCATAATTCCTAGAAAGAAGCAACTTATTAGGATGAATTAGAAAAAATAAATTTCATTGTCATAGGATGGTATATCAGAAAGTTGAAAAAGTACACTACTTTAAAAATAGAGCTACCGGATGCTTTTGCTAGTTGCCTTCTAAAATTATAATTTGTTTTAGCAAAAAAATGCTTCAAAACCAGAAGAAATTATGTAATGGTATTCAGATTTTTGTTTACGATGTAACTTTTAAAAAATATGGATATAAAGTTCATGGCCAAACAGTCTATTTATTGCTATTACTTAAAATGTTTTTAATTGTATTTGTTTCAACTTGTATAGATAAACAATGAGAATTGTAAGATTATTTTTGAATAGTACTATTTCACTTTTTAAAGCAGATGCTGTGAAATATTTACTAAATGTACCTGTTATAATAACAGCTTTAATTACATTCAAAAACCTAAACAAATTCCATGTAAATTTGATGAAATAAACCAAATAGCCAGGCATGGTGGCTCATACTCATAACCCTAGCACCATGGGAGGCACAGAAGGATGGATTTGTGAATTCAGGAGTTCAAGGCAAGTCTGAGCAAGAGTGAAACTTCATCTCTGCTCGAAACAGGAAAAAACTAGCAGGCACATGTAGTCCCAGCTCTTCAGGAGGCTGAGGCAAGGGGATCATTGCTTGAGCCCAGGAGTTTGAGGTTGCTGCAAACAGTGAGGCCACAGTAGGCAATTTAGCTTGGGGCAGCAGAGTGAGACTGTTACACACACAAAAATTTAGCATGTCATTCAAGGCCTTTGTGTATCTCTCTAGACTTGTCTTCTACAACTTGAAGGAGTACAGTGATACTGGTGAAAGTGTTGTTTAAAAATAGAAAGCTGCACCCTGCTTTTCTATGTTCAGTGATGTGCCGGAAGTGCCCTATCCCTTGTTCCTAATTTGTAAGTGGTCCAGTCTGCCCAATGACCAACCAATCCTTCCATACCTAGCGAAAATACAGCAATACCATTCCAGGAAGAAATTGTTATTCTTTCTCTGTGCCTTTTTAAAATGAGTACATACTGCAGGCTCATTGGTGCATAATTAACAATTGCTTGTGTTATATTCATAATTCTTCCTTTTCCCATAAAAACACGTAATTTATATTTATTGGATAGAAAAAAATCAATCCATACTTTAGCTTAAGAGGAATTTAAGATAACCCATAAGACTATTTCACACAACTGTGGTCTAGATAATGGGATCAGGACCTATCAGTTTGAGGTTGGGAGATGCCTGGTTCACCCTCCTCCTTTCTGAAGAACCAATGCTGTGACCTCACATCTCTACTCCTGTAGATTTCTGGCAAAGTCCATAAAATCTTAATGTAGTGGGTTGTATTGGGATTAATATTATTGTTAGGAAAAACTTACTTTTGCTGAAATCGTTTCTCTTTTGCCTCTATTCTTCCCTTTGGGAAAAAAAAATACGGGTAAAAATTTGCATTCTATTCCACTGGCTCCTGCAACACCAAATATGTTTCTGATGTGTATCTGGCCACTTCCTCAACATCTTTACATCTATGATACTTCTTTCTCGAACATTATCCTTCCACCCAACAAGCAAACTTATGGTGCCACCATCAATTCACTGAATCTATTGTTAAACTCTAATTGCCCTGTAAGTTATCTTCTTACATGTCTTATCTGTTTTATTTGAGTTTGGACTTTTTCAAAAACCCTAGAGAAATACGACTTTATCTGTCTGCCTGTTTGCATATCTATCTTTCCAGAAAGAATCAATGAAGGGGTTAAATAATCAGAGAATGAAAGTGTTATTATAGCTGAAAGAAATATAAAAGCATTTATTGACTTTTGTAAGGAAAATATCTTAATACAAATTATCAATACACTTTGGTTAATTTACCATAAGCCAAAACATGGACTTCATGTATACATCCATACTCTCAGAAACATTCATTTAACAAGAAGTGCTATGCCAGGCACTGAGCTCAGTGCTGGACAAATGCCAGCCAAAAAACCCATGTAATATTAGAAAATATAGCTATTTATAGTAATTCTGCATGTGACAAACATTTAGTGATTTTTGGTCTCTTTCTTTACATACTAAAACATGACATCATCTAATTGTAGTAGTACATTAAAAACTTACAACCAGACATATATTTTATCAATAAAATATTTAAAATATAAATAAAACTCCTATATTTCATCACCATAGCCACAGTTACTACAAAGGAGAATAACCAGTTCTCAACATCCAATGTTATTGCATAAAAAAGCAATGGCAAGATAAATTCATATTCTAAGGTCATTGCATTTTCTTTGAACTGTCTGAAAGGTTTGCCTTTCTCCTTTATCATTGAAACTCAGCAGAAGAAGAAAGACAGAAAAAGTGCCATCAGCTGAGTCACAGACTAAAGTCCAGGATGCTGGTATGTATTAATTATGACGGGGTGAGAGATGAATCAAAATATAGCTCTGCTAACAGGTGAAGGATGGTGATAATGATGATGATGATGACGACGATAATATATCACTACCTCCAAAAGGAAGAAGAATACTAAAAACTAAAACTTCCAAAGTTCATATTATTTGCAAGGCTCTGTTTGCAGCAATTTATGTGAATTAAATCACTAAACATAAAGACATAAATACTTCAAGATATATTGTATTACTACTTCCACTCTTTGGGTGTTTAGAATGATGCATAGAGGGATCTAAGTAATTTTCTCATGGGGGCACATAAGTTACAGCTGTTGAAATTATTCCATATTCAGTCTAACATTATATGCTGCCTTAGTAAAAACAAAAAAGGAGAGAGAAAGGGGAGGTCTGTATTACTAAACTCTATTCTATACTTTAGAAATATTTGGTATCTAAGAGATTTCTCTTGAAGAAATTAATGGACCAATGCAATACACTATTCTTTTTTGGAAGGACCTACATTATTCTGATTACTTCACATTAGAGATAATAGTCAGAATGGTATTAATGAATCCTAAATTGTTCTAGAAAATGATTAGATCAGTTCTAACCAATTATGAGCTCAAAGGCCTGTGTAAGAATATTTATTTCATTCAACACTCTTATAATACAGGTTTTTCTTGGATTTCATTATTCAATAAATAAATTATTGGCATTTATCCACTATATAGATTGTTCTGCTAAACTGTCATTTATATGGGACATTTTGATTTTCACATAGAAAATGACAAATAATGTAAATTAGTGTTGGGTGTCACCATTCATAAAACACCTAAATAGTTGACATATTACCCCCAAAGAGTATAGGGATATCAACAGTTTTGAATTCTGTAGTAAAATCTGGAACGTTCCTCTCCCATCTCCTCATTATGGACACCTCATTTACTTAAGGCAAATGAGAGTTTTTAATGTTTTATCTGTACATACAAAAAGGAGAAATCATTTATTTTCTGACTTCGTATGATTCTCCCAGGTGTTTCTATAATACTTCCCCAAATAGTTAATTTGTAAGTTATTTTGAAAACCATCTCAAATATGTTCAAGTCTTTGATGCTTTTGGAAGGATTAAATAGATAAAATTAACTCGGGAGCTCTCCCTATTTGTTTTTTAGTTTAAATAAAGTATAGAGTCATGACTTTAGTTGCTTTCTAATTAAAGCTTGTTTTTGTTGAACACTATGTGAGCCACAATGTTTGTTACTATTGGTATTTGCAGAGTAGATAATAAACACTCTTGTGAGATACAGCAAAAAGCTTTCCTGCTCGAAGAAGCTGGGAATGGGGGAGCCAAGCAGGTGCAAGACACAACCAGATGGAAATTATTACCATTAACTTGCAATCAGCATCCTAGAAGAAAAGCCTCTAAAAACATAAAAAGCGAAAGTTTCCTCTTCCTGCTACATGAGGCTAATATTGCACTCTTGCACTTAAATACACATCTCAGCAGGTCTCCAGCTATGGGAGGAAAATTCTGATGATCATACAGAAAACAGAACCATTGAAAAGTTCACGCTGAATAGGAAGTCTGAATTTCTGCTTTTCTTCTGTTACTAAGCTACTGCTGCATTTTCTGGACAGTGAAATTAGCTTAAAAATGCAAAATGAAACAACAAAAAGGAAAGTTCAAGAATGTTTTGCCAAGATCGTTACTATCATGGTACGAACCGTGCATTTTATTACGTGAACCCAAAGCCTGGACTGTTTATAGGTCCACACTCTTCACTGTCACTTCTCTCAGCAGAAAATTTAGAAACAGCACTGTCTTTACCTTGCCTCTCATGCAAGGAAGCGTGCGGGGAAGGGAATTTTACTAGGAACAAAAAGCAAAAGGGAAAAGGGAAAAAGGATTTCCTACCTTTTTCTCCATATTTCATAAGAGTTGCAAAGCCATTCTGCCCTACGTGTGCCTGTTTTGACAGTTTCAGGGAACACTATCCACAAACATGTGGCTTTGTCATCAACAAAGGTAACACCCACACTCTGCTGGTTTACACGGAGTCATTACATGTGTGCCTTCGTGCATGTCAGAAATCACTTTTCTTCAGCTGCCTGGGTGTTTTCTCTGGCTCCTTGTAAAGAATGTGGAGGATGATATGTGAACCTATTCGTGGAATTACAGAGATGCCTTAGTAATGGTCAATGTTGCTTCATTGACTATCATCGGGTTTTCAAAACAGATACCTTGCCTAGATATGGAGATTCCTAAAAGCAGGAGAATTTTCTCTTTGAAGAAATTGTTGATTTGATACCTATAGTTTTTCTATGTGGCTGATTAATAATGAATTAGTATTTACTTAATAAGAAATTATTTAAATGCTTCAATTTATGCTACATTTTACTAAATAAATTCCTGTAAGGACTTGTCTTTCCTAAGATTATACTGAAGATATTAATTGATACTACCATGTAAAGTATATACCAAGTACAGATATTAGACCATTTAAACATATTATACTGAAAATTCTCTATTCCTACATGGATAGAAGGTAATTATTCCCCATAATATATATGAAAGGAAGGTATTCCTATATCACAAAGTATTTGATTATGAAAATTATTTCATATACTACTCTTTCATCATTATAGAAAATTCTATACTCTTCCTAATCATTTTTCAAGTATGAGCTACTGAAATGTAACAATAGTTAAATTTAATAAGATTGATATCTGTTATTATATATTTACATAAATTACATGTCATGTTTATGTTTGCTTTATATATTTATATCATTTGAAATATTTTATTTTACAAAATGTCTAGGGACATTGGCCAACTGTACTGTCACAAAATTGGTAAATGTAAGAAATACATGTGGTGTGAAAAAAGAGTGAAGAATATGTCTCAAGGATCAAATCCTCCTGGGAATTTATTAAGTAAACATAGCACACAACAAAAATAGTCTCAGTCCAGACAACGTGACTCTCAGGACTCTGTTTGTGGGGAATTTATTTGACAGCTCCCGTGGATATACTTTGAAAGGCACCCTGCGAAATCCTTGAGGCTACGTTTCCTGAGGTCTGCTTCCAGCCAGTGATTGAAGACATCAAGAATACTGGAGCAAGCCTGTTTTGGAGGGCCAATTTGGCTCCTGACAATCTTACAATCTTACTAAAAGTTAGAGTCTAAGACCTTAGTTCCCACTCTCCTTCAAAGGTTTAGACCCATTTTGCAGATTGATGACTCTTCCACATTCCTCTGGCTTTGCTCTTCCATTATACACATATGCCCAGGTCCATGCTAGTCAGTGTCCTAACTGCAGATCACACTTGTTTCATCAAAGAATTTAAAAGCCAGTAGTGAAAATGAGTGCAAGGTCAACTTTAATTTTGTATTTATGATAACCGTTAGGAAAAATAGACTTTTGTATATAATAGACAGCACACAAGCACGCACATATACGTGTACACATATACACATCATTTTATGTCAAGATATAATGCATAACGACTACAAGTGGGACACTACCTACCAAAAGTAAATATTGTAACCTAGTGGTCTGTAACCTCACATTAGCCTGAAATATAAATACATAAAACATTTAAAAAAAGAAAAAAGTTGTAATACATGAAGAATGTATCCTTTCTGAGAGAGGAAATCAGACCATTGTTAGAAAGAGAACTACAAAGGACCTTTTGCTCTACCAAAGAGGGGAGCATAGATTTCAGAGAGAGGTAAGGAGAAGAATCTTGTCATGATAAAGAAGAATTTTTATTTGTTCTGAGGAAGTAATGGGATATGTATGTTTTTGTTGCTGGTCCTGTAGGCTATGGGTAAGATGGAATATTTTAAATTGATATATAAAAGTAGATCAATATCGTTGAGATGCTCATTTGTGTTTTAAGGAAATGAATTGTGCCACAAACAGTCACAGCATGTCTTTCCATCTGAAGAAACCACATTTAAATCGGAAAGCAAGTCCTCTAACTCAGTTATATCTAATACAAGCTGTGTAATCATCTTGAGTACAGACATCCTTACTGAGAAATACAACTGCTGTGAGGATTAAAAGAGATAATATTCAGAAAAATTCCTAAATCCATGGCCTCTTGTAATACCCAGGCATACCCACATATTTCACTTTCCATTAAGCTGTCTCCATTCTCCTGAAACTCTGCAAAGAGACGTGCTGAAAGTAGGTTTACCTGGTGACAAAAAAGTACAAATATAAATGGTGTTTTGGAGAAAGTGTTGGAACGTAAGTTCTGTGAAGCAGGGATTTGTGTTACTTTTGTTTAGTGATGTTTCCCAAACACCTAAAATAGCCTCTGTCACACCGATTGTACTCAATAAATACGTTGAATCACTAGGCAAGCAAGGAGCTGTTCTTGAAGCAGATGGGTTTGGTTGAAGACTGCCTCTTACCTAAACCTATTTAGTACATGAATTAAAAAAAAAAAAGTGGTATAGATTGGTTTTAAATACTGGAGAAAGTATTGTATCTGTAATTGTGCCTGGATGAGTGGCAGGAGCTCATTGTTCGCATTTATTTGAGTTGCCGTTTTCTACATAAAACCTGTACCATCAACTGAGTTAACACAGAGGATGACTTGTGATCTATTACCTTTCATCTGTATTCCATTTGTGGAGGAATCAGAGAGTCAGTGTCACTAAATATGAAAATAGAAGTTACACATACAATAAATAAATAAGAAAGACTCTCCTAACACATCTGCATGAAACACCATTTGCATTGTGCCAGAAAGAATCTTTTTAAATGGCTTAAAGAGAGAAATTTTAGTTTCAGAGAGAACTCCAAGAGTTGATTTAACCAAGAATGAACTACAGGCTCAATGATACAACTCTGTGTGTTTGGGGATGGGGGTGGTGGTCACTGATGTTATACTACTGAAATTGTGTAGGAAAAACTTTTGAAGTTGCCTATGTGATTTTGACATTTTTTACATTATGTTTTCCTTGGGATATAAAGATTCATGCATTATAATAAATTCATATTATATATAAGATATATGTTTGAGTGAGTTTTTGGATTGTTGTCCTACAATTTGCCTTTTACAACCTCATATTTCATTTGCAGGAAAAATAATTATCAACCTTTCAAAAATAAACCTTCCCCGAAGACAGATCCTTTCTCACATTGCATGTCTGTCTTGTTCTGTATTTACGGGGTGTTTTTAGTTAAAAATCTACTTGTCACTTTCTTTAAATGACAAAGATTATTTGCTGCAGGACTACATGTACCACAAATAGATATTTTTTAAATATAAAAGATCAAACTTATAGTTTGTTTTTATGGCTGGAAAACCTTATCAAGCACTGTATTAGATTCACCTCACACAGATGACTCCAGCTGCTTTACTTTCTTTGACCCCAAGGACCTCTACTAGCCAGTCTCGATACCCCAACTTCTCCATAAGAAACCCTCTTCTTGCACTTGCTCAATTCCTGTGCCATAAAGTTATCCCCCAAGTGAATTCAGGTCCTTTCAAAATCCTAATAGTATTTTTATAAAAACAAAAAGTGGTAAAATTCATATGGAAAACCACGAATACCCTAAATAGACAAAGAAAGAAAAATGCTGGAGGCCTCAGTCTTCTTGATTTCAAAACAATGACAAAGTTATAGTAATTAAAACCATATGATACTAGCCTAAAGACAGGCCTACACATCAATGGAATAGAACAGAGAGCCTAGTAATAAAGCCAATTTATCAAGTCAACTGATCTGTGGCAAAGTTGCAAAGAATATACAATAGAGAAAGGACATGTTCTTCAACCAGCTGGTGCTAGGAAGACTGTATATCCACGTGTGAAAGAACGCAACTTGAACTTTGTCTTAGACAAAAATCACTCAACATGTATTACTCATTTAAGCGTAAAGCCTGAAATTTTAAAACTCCTACAAGAAAAGATGAAATGAATAATCATGAAATTGTTCTTGGAATTAATTTCTTGGCTATGATCCCAGAAGCAAAGGTAATGAAAGGAAAAATTGTTAAGTGGGAATATAACAAACTAAAAGATTTTTCATAGCCAAGGAAACAATCAGCAAAGTAATGGATAATCTAAAGAATGATAAAACATATTTGTAAATCCTGTATCTTACAGGGAGCTAATATGCAAAATGTAATTTTAAAAACTCCTATAACTAAATAGCAAAATGAGAATAATAATAACATAATTACAAGTTGTCAAAGGATTTGAATAGACATTTATCCAAAGAATGCATACAAATGGCCAATTATGTCAAAAAATGCTTAACATTACTAATTACCCCATAAATACAAACTAAAACAACAATGATATGTTCTTTCACCTATTAGGATGGATGTTGTCAAAAGCAAATTTAACAGAGTTGACAATTGGAGAAACTGGAACCCTTGTGCACTGTTGGTGGCAATTCAAAATGGTATATCTACTAGGAAAACAATGTGTAGTTTCCTCTAAAAATTATAAATAAAACTAGAGTATGATACATCAATCTTACTTCTGGTTTTTTTCCAAAAGTATTAAAATTTGGAAAGTATTAAAATACCTTGAAGAGGTATTTGTACTCCCATGTTCATTTTAACATCATTGCTAGGATTTAAGGTATAGAAATATATCACGTCTGTTAGAGGATGAATGGGTAAAAAATATGTGCTATATTTGTGTAAAGATATACAGTAGAACCTCTGTAAGTTGAGCACCCAAGGGACTGTAAGAAACTGGTCAACATGCAGAATTGGTCAACAAAAGGCCTACTGTTCTGATGCATACATGTGGGTGCATGTCCAGTCTATGAAAATTAGGTCAACCTAAAGAGACGGTCAATGTAGGGAGATGGTCAACTATGTAGGTTGTACTTTTTACTTTTCTTAAAAAGAAGGGAATTCTATCATATGGGACAAAGTAAGAATTATGAAGATGTTATGCAGAGTGAAGTAACTCAGTCACAGAAGGACAAATACTACACAAATTTACTGATATCAGTTAAGGAAAATAATAAAACTTATCATATGCAGAAAGTAGAATGATAGTTGTCAGAGGCTAGGGGAAAAGGGAAGTTGCTATTCAATGAGTATAAAGTTTTAGTTATGCAAATTGAAGAAGTTGTGATCTGCAGCATAGCATTGCACTTACATGTAACAAAATTATAGTATATCCTTAGAAATATGTTTGGGGGTAAATCATATTAGATAGTTTTTTACTATGAAAAACGTGTTTATCATAAGAACTGTTGTATTTTTTACTAAGTATGCGTATTACTTAAATAGAAAAAAATCACTTGAGACATGGTTTAAAATAGTGATTAACGGATATTCAGTGCTCCTACGGGTAGGAGGGATTGCTCTTGACTTGTCATGGGGATCTCTGGTCCCGGTAGCCTACTTCCAGACCAGTGTCAGCCCACTCTCAACACCCTAGTGAGCATTTCTACTAGGACCTTTCAGCATGCTTACATGCAAAGACACACAAAAAAGTCTTTCGCACATAAAGTGAGTTCTCAGTCTATGCCACTCAACAGACTGTTAATGTCTAGAAGCCTCCATTCCTTTCATCTATAATGATAACAACTCTCCTATTCATCTCACAAAGATAATTTGAAAATACAAAATAAAAGATCCTATGAAGAAAAGTTCTTTGAAACCAGTATACAAAGATATGGTGCTATTATTTCTAAGAAAGCTTGGCTAAAATGTCTCTGAACTACAAAGGAATTTGTCTACCAGAAAAGAGATATTCATGGTGGAAATTTAAACTAGGTTTCTCTGTGATATGTAAAATTCTACAGTATTAAAGCACCCAAATGCAGCTATCCCTGAGCTTATTTTTTTAGTGCTGCAGCATCCTGACACATTTCCTTGGTATAAATCAATATATAGACCATCATATATTGATGAATCAGTTCTTTTGAAACACCTAAGAAAACAATTCAGTGTCCACTCTTTTCTATCCTTGACACCAGTCAAAATGCTTTACTTTCCAGGAAGAGCTGAGTTTGTCAGTTTATCATCTTAACTTTTAGAAACAAAATGTAGAGCGACAAGATGTGATCCATCGGAAATAACAGTATTACAAAGTTTTCTTAGTAATTCCTCCTACATTAATGTACTGACCTAAGGAAAACTTAAGAAAAAATATGAAATATTAGAAAATAAATATTGATGTTGATTTAAGATTCACTGGACATGGCAATCTTTTTCTCTAGATCATTGACATTCAATGAAAACAGAATAGATGCTTTTTAGGGTAGTTACCAAACCTGTAACGACTTGCTTTTTGTTCATGATGATCTTTTCTAAGGTAAGATGTCCGGCAGTCAAATTGGAAAATAAGCACCTGATCATAGTTGATCAGACCAAGAATAAACTCTTAAAACATTCTGACACAATAATATCCTCAATTCTAAAAATTTGAATTTTTAATTCAGACGTAGTCCCTGCATGTAACTTAAAGCATATGTAATATGAAAATGGAGTACATGTTTTTACTCTTGCTCCACATGTGGACAGAGAAGAAAAAGTTGGTTGAGAGAGAGAGAGAAAGAATGAGAAAGAAAAAGAGAGAGAGAACACACACCAACCATAGGTCTACCCAAAATAAGTAAAGGAGACAAACCCAACATGGTAGGCTGGAAAAAAAAAAAAAATGTTCTTCCAGGCGGTGCCCGTAGCTCAGTGGGGAGGGCGCTAGCCACATATACTGAGGCTGGTGGGTGCAAACCTGGCCGGGGCCAGTTAAGACAACAATAACTACTGCAACAACAACAAAAAAAATGGCTGGGCATTGAGGTGCCTGTAGTCCCAGCTGGTCGGGAGGCTGAGACAAGAGAATCGCTTAAGTCCAGGAGTTTGAGGTTGCTGTGAGCTGAGTACCATGGTACTCTGCTCAGGGTGACAGCTTGAGACTATCTCAAAAAAAAATAAAAAGGCCCCTAAATCTAGTCATATTTTTGTCCCTGAAAACCCCTGAATGCTACCTCACATGGCTAAGTAAATAAGAGGGGAAGTGGAGGTTTCTGTTTAGATGTAACTAGGATATTAAAATAGAGCTTGAGATGGAGTAATTAACTTGGATTATCCAAGTGAGTTCTAAATACAATCAAGTTTCCTAGTAAGAGGAAGAGACGCGGAAATATGACACATACCAAGGAAAAGGCTATAGGAATACAGAGATTTAAAAATACTGGCCTTGAAAATTGGATTGACAACAACCAGAAGTTAAGGGATGTCGGAGACACCCAAACCTGGAAAAGATAAGAAATTCTCTCCTGTACTTTTCAGAGGAAGACGTACAGCCCTGCCAACATGGGGATTCCAAGCCTGGGATAATTTCAGACTTTTGAACCATGAAAGAAGATAGATATTTCTGTTTCTTTAAATCACTATGCCCATGGTAATTTGCTACGGTCACCACCAGAAACTTATATACCCAGGGACTTTCATGTTTTCTTTCTAATTTCTTTCAGAAATCTTATTAATTTCTGCCTTTGGGCTTTATGATACAAAAGAACATGCACTAATTTTGCACAAATCATTTTTTATTTCAAGTTATCTTCTATGATTATCAATAGGCATATGTGCATTTCTAATGTACTACATGAATCCAATTCAGGTTACTCAAAAAGAAAAGTATATGCATACTTATATTATATAATATATATTACATATATAATACATTTATATTACATAACATATATATTACATATATACACCAGAGATAGTAGATGAGTGAGGATTTATAAAGACTTGACCATTTATCACTTTGGCCAAAGAAATATGAGTGGATGTGATGTGTACTTCTTATGAATAGAAGCTTTAAAAGACATCATGTGGTTGGAAACATTTTATTTACTTCTTTTGTAAAGTCAAGATATTTACTATAGGTGCTGTTCCTACATCTTCAGACCCGGATCAGAAGAGCCATAGATGACTCGTGATAATAGTTGAAAAGAACCTGATAATGCAAGTCACCAAGATTTTCGAATTCAGTATTGCTTTGGAAGAAGTTATCCAAACCATAATGATAGAGAAAACTAAAATATTTGTTAAAGGTTACATAATATGTTAATATGTTAAAGATATTATATAGGACCATAACATTGTATGCTACATAAAACATATAATTGTCTTAGATAAATAAGTAAAGAATAAGAGATAAATGATATTTTTGATGAGTCTTGAGAAATGTGAAGAATATAGAGAACTAGTCATGGAAAGTACATATACTAGAGAAAAAGTGTTAGTGGAACCGGCATTTCTATTACTGGGTGTGTCTGGGAAAGCTAAGTAATACATTTTTTTGGAAATCAGAAGCATGTATATGAAAATGTTTATCTATAAACAGTCATGTAGTGGAGTGTTTCCTCCAAAGAACTAGAATGAGTGGGGTGTGTGCATATGTGTGCATGCGAGTTTGTGCCTGGATGTGCTTTCCAGAGAAAGCGAGAGGGAAAAATTATTTGTTTCAAGGGATTGGCTCATGTGATTATGGAGGCTGCAGACCTAAGGAAGTGTCAATCTTGCACCTTTAATCCAAAGGCAGTTGGGAAACAGAATTCTGTCTTCCTCCAAGGACTTTAGTCTTTTCAGACCTGAAGCTTTCAACAGATTGTATTAGTTCCATTCACATTATGTAAGGCAATATGCTCTACTCAATTTACCAATTTAAATGTTAATCTCACCTAAAAATTACCTTCATGATGACATCTCGATTGATGTTTGACCAAATATCTAGGTTGCTTGGCCTAGCCAAGTTGGCACATAAAATAAACAATCACAAAAAGGTTCTGGGTACTTTTATTATTTTCATAATGAGAGACACTGAACATTTTTTTTTGCACTTGTTTGCCTGGGGTTTGAACCCGCCACCTCCAGTATATGGGGCTGGCACCCTACTCCTTTGAGCCACAGGTGCCACCTCACACTGAACATTTTTGAATAGAAAGATCTATGGTAAGAGATTCAAGAATAATCTAACGGTGAAATTCCAGAATTTGTAGTAAACAGCCTCCAGTTATTTTTTTTAACCAGCATTTCTTCTTTTTGAACCAGTCTAACTTCAATGTAAGATACATGTAAAACTTGTTCAGAGGGCGGCACCTGTGGCTCATCGAGTAGGGTGCCGGCCCCATATACTGAAGGTGGCGGATTCAAACCCGGCCTCAACCAAACTACAAAACAGAAAAATAGCCGGGCGTTGTGGCGGGCGCCTGTAGTCCCAGCTACTCAAGAGGCTGAGGCAAGAGAATCGCCTAAGCCCAGGAACTGGAGGTTGCTGTGAGCTGTGTGATGCCATGGCGATAAAGTGAGACTCTGTCTCTACAAAAAAAAAAAAAAAAAAAAAAACTTGTTCAGAAAAAAATCTTACGCCTACGTTCACAATCCCAACCCTGCTAATTCCTATGGAACTGTTTTCTTACTATCGTAGAAGACACAGAAAACTCTTTAGTCCTATTTTCTTATCCACAATTTATTGTTAATCAGAGAACAATCCATTGAGCTTCCCACTATGTCATTGAAACAGCTATGGCAAGGGTTCAAGGGTAACTAATGACTTCAAAAATAACAAAACTTAGTAGCATATGTTTAATTTCCTATCTTACTTGAATTCTTTGAAGAATTTGACACCGTTTTCCAATCCCGTTTTTATAATTTATTTTCCTAGTTTTTTTTTTTTAAAACAAAAGCATTTGTTTTTTTCTTCTTCTTAGTTTTTGGGCTTTTTTTTTTCATTCTATTGAGAATTTTATTTCATTTTATTTATTTTTTATTTCAGAATATTAGGGAAGTACAGATATTTGGGGGTATGTGAATTGTTTTGTATAGTTTTAGCCAAAGTTATAAGTCTATCCACAACCTACCTAGTGGGCATTATACCTGTTAGGTGCGGATTTACCCCTGTTCTCTCCCCCTCCCACCTGCTTGCTATCTATAGAGTTTAACTACAATATGTGTACATGGGTGTGGATTGGTTAGTTCTAATTTAATAGTGAGTAGACTTTATGTTTGGTTTTCCATTATTGCAATATTTCTCATTACCCCCAGATTCGGGGGTAATGTTGTTCTATGACCGCAGTTCTCTGATTGGTCTAACAAGTTATTAATTTTAAGCTCAAGGTTTTTGTTTTAATTGTAGGGTTATATAGGACTGATAATCTTCAGTTTCTTTACATGTCAGAGTTGAAACTAAAAGTCCCCTTTTGAAATGTGTTAAATTAATTTTTATGCTTTCTAACCTCATTCTATTCATCTCCTTGTGTTACAACATTAATTTCCATCAAACTATCAGGTAACTTGTGATAATTTCCAATCCAGGCTCGGATTTCCTTTTTACATTGACAACCACCTGTTGTTCATGATATTTCCACATACTTGGAATGTATCTGCACTTGAGTTATTTAGTGCTTGGAATATGCTCATCTACCAGCCAAACTCCCATTACCTTCCATCTCCAGCTTCCCCTTGTTATTTACTCTGAATCTCCAGGGAGAAATTCTGAATTTACTGAGTCCATTATCTAAGTATGCCTGTTTCTATATGGATTCATGGAAGTAATGTTACACCTATTTGGATGCCCTTGTCACCCAATAGAATTGGTTTCTAAAAAATAGAAAATTAGATCTTTGACGGACATCTTGATAATTCTCTAATGACATTTGATTAAATTGATTTCATAACAGATTGGAGAAACTAATGGGGAGAAGTACCACATGAAGAGAGAACACTTAGAAGAATATTAAGATACCCTAAGTATGAGGCACAGATACACACACAGTTTATTCATGGATGTACAAATGATGTTTAGACATGAACTACTATATGCATAAGAATGTCTTATTTCTGATAGCTGCTAAGTAAAGGAAAAAGAAAGAAAAATCTATGTGACTCTAAGGTCTGGCTAGATGACAGCAATAGTAAAAGTGGAGAAAGAGTGGTTACATGGAATTTTGGTTTGTGACAGATGATATATTTGAGGTCGTCCTGTGACAGAGATCTCAACAGCCTTTTGAATTATCGGAGCCTAACCTTACCATCAAAAGAGATTGAGGTTTAGAACACAATTTCAACAAACAGTTTATTGGGTACAAATTATATGGGGACATGACATGGCTGAAAAAACAAATAATAAAAATAAAAGACAGACCACATTTGAGCTGTATGTAGTTAATTGAAGGAGGAAGAACTTATAGAGATTGTAAAGAATGCAAAGCTATCAAATTATAGAGGGAGAATATCAAAGGGGCATTAATAATAACAATGCAGCAAAACTTGAAAATTAAATTCAAAATGTACTAATTAGAAAATTTTTATGAAAAAATATTGCAATAAACAAGTAGGAAGTCTGCAAAACAGGTAAGTGTAAATAAGAATAGGAGAATTCTCTTTGAAGTAATCTTTCTTTTCAGGTAAAGGAAGAAGCAGCAAGTTATCTGTGATCTTAACATGAGCTAAAAGCATAGTTCAGTTAGTTACTGGAGACCGTTTGCTATTATAATATTTAATGATACAGAAACATGTGTAACATGAAATATCTTTATAGAAAAATTACATTTTTTAAATTGACTTAATTTGATTCTGTGAATTTTAATGTAGTTACATTGTAATCTAGTTAAAAACAAGATAATCTGGTTAAAATGAGGTCATTAGGGTGAACGCTTACCTCATACGGCACGTGTCCTTAGGCAAAAAGGAGTTGGACCTTGACATTTACACAGGGAGAATATCACATAGGAGAAAGAGAGCCTGGGAGATGTTCTAAAGGCAAGAAACATTAAAAATCTCCCCCCAAATCACCAAAAGCTACATGGGAGCCATAGAACAGATGCTTTTTCATGGTTTTAAAGAGAAACCAACTCTTTCAACACCTTGATCTTGAACTTTTGGCCTGTAGAACTGTGGTACAATCAATTTCTGTTGTGTAAATTACACCATTTGCAATATTTTATCAAGACAGCCCTGGAAAACTAATACAGATTCAATGAGGGTAAGGGCACTTCTATAACGAACATCTAAAATTTGGAAGTAGCTTTGGAATTCGGTAGTGAGTAAAGGCTAAGAGAGTTTTAAGATGTGCGATTTGGAAAATCCCAGATTTCCCCAAAGTGACTGTCGGTAAACATTTGGATGTTACTTCAATTGCCAGGGGGTTCCTCCTCATATAAAATTCTCCCAGGCCAATTTCTTCAAGTGTTTTCCCTGAACTCTCTTCTAATATTTTTTATAGTTTCATGTTTTAAGTTTAGATCTTTTATCCAGTGAGAATCAATCTTTGTTAATGGCTAGAGATGAGAGTCCAGTTTCTTCTGTAGGTCACCAGACAGTTCACTCAGCACCATTTGTTAAATCAGGAGTCTATCCCCCAATGAATGTTTTTGATAGGTTTGCCAAAGATCAAATGCCTTTAAATGGCTGGGTTCATCTCTTGGCTCTCTATTCTGTTCCATAAATCTACCTCTTTTTGTGCCAGTTCTAGACTGATTTGATCATATAGATTTATAGTATTGCCTGAAGCTTGGTAACATGATACCTCCTGATCTGTTTTTTATTTCAGAGTAGTGTATTTGCTATTCAAGGTTTTTTTCTGATTCCAGTCAAAATGAAGCACTATTTTTTCAAGCTTTTTAAAGTATGATGATGGTGCTTTAATACGGATTGCATTAAATCTGTAGATCGCTTATAGTAGTAAGATCTGATCAAACTGAGAATCTTCTGCATAGCCAAGAGCACAGTAAATAAAGCAAATAGACAGGCTTCACAATGGGAAAAGATATTTGCAGGTTATGCTTCTAACAAAGGTCTGATAACGAGAATCCACAGAGAACTCAAACTAATCCATAAGAAAAGAACAAATAACCCCATTTCTAAGTGGGCAAGAGACTTGGACAGAAACTTCTCTGATGAAGACAGGCTCATGGCCTATAAACACATGAAAAAAATGCTCATCATCTTTAATCATCAGAGAAATGCGGATGAAAACCACTTTGAGATATCATCTATCTCCAGTGAGATTAGCCCACATCACAAAGATCCCAAAACTACTGATGTTGGTGTGGATGCAGAGAGCAGGGAACACTTCTATACTGCTGGTGTCAATGCAAGCTAATTCGACCTTTTGGGAAAGAAGTTTGGAAAATTCTCAAGGAACTAAAAGTGGACCTACCATTTGATTCTACAATCCCTCTATTAGATATTTACCCAGATGATCAAAAATAATTTTACAACAAAGACATTTGCACCAGAATGTTTATGGCAGCCCAATCCATAATTGCCAAGTCATGGAAGCAACCCAAGTGTCCATTGACCCATGAGTGGATTAACAAATTTTGGTATATGTACACCACGAATACTATGCAGCCATAAAAAAGATGTAAACTTCACATCTTTTATGTTTACCTGGATAGAGCTGGAACATATTCTTCTTAGTAAAGTATCTCATAATGGAAAAAAACCAATGTATTCAATACTACTATGAAATCAGTATATAATCACCTACCCATTCATGGGAATGATAAAATGTAACTATAGTCCAGAAAGAAGGAGGGAAGAGGAAGGAGAGGGGAAGGGAGGGCATTGGGAGTGATCTAATTTAATGTGTATAATGCAATGATATATTTCTAAACTATTAAGAATAGAGTATGAATGTCTGACTGCAACAAATAAGTAAGCAAGGAGACCGTAATGTTAATCAGTTAGATGTAAGCATTCCGCATTATCAAACCTGCACTTGTACCCCATAAATGCATTAATGTACACAGTTATGATTTAATAAAGAATTAAAAATTATAGATGTTAGAGGTGATTCTAGAGAAGGCTTAGAAAGATAAAAGGAGAGTTAAAATAAAGCTTCTATATTTTAGATAATATACATATTATCATGAGCATAATGTTGCTAGAAATATGAGAGTTTAAGATTATTCTAGTGAAGTCTCAGACAGAAAAAAGGAAAATATCACTGAAAACTGGAGGGAGGGTGAACCTTGTTATCAAGTAACAGGAATTGTTTGAATTGTGTTTTCTCAAATTGAAAACAGAAATGATAAGTGGTGAACTGGAATATTTAGGTGAGAAGATTTCTAAGCAAAGTGGTGAAGGCAGGTTGTGTTTTTTCCTTGCTGCTTATAAAATGAGAGAAAAGAGCCTGAAAGATAAATCACTAAACAAACATATAAACAAACAAAATAACCCCAGCAAAATTATTTAGGTGATATGATCTTACTCATATACTGTGCTCTTGACAGGGCTAGGGATACAACCAGAAACTAGATGACCATTGGCTTAGAGCTGAGGTACATGATGCATCGATCCAGTAAATCATCTCAGTGGAATTCAGGAATAGAAATATAATTATTCAGGAAAGATGGTGGAGGCCTCTCTTGCATGATGTCATTGACAACTGTGAATGGCATGGGAGGTCAACACAATTTTTGAGAATTTTATACCAATGGAAACATTACTAGCCTAGACTGACAAGGACTGGGATTACAAGAAATGAAGGAAGATAAAGACAGAGGCAGGGGAGGAAAAATGACTGTAGGACCAGAGCCACAGATCCTGAGAGCAGACACACCTCCTTGGGCTTCCAAAGGGCAAGGTCTCAGGGAGGTGGGCAAAGCAGAAGGCGGTGTGGTGCAAATACAGGATTGATGGGCTGCCTTCTTGGTGACCTCCAGAGCCATAACAATATCAAGTAAAGGATAACTATTGAAAAGCCTCAATATCTAATATTTTTTTCCCTATTTATTTTTGGAATTACTTGGGATCTATCCCTTTCTCTCTCTGTTTTCCAATTTCTCTCTGGTGGAACAGGAGTGTCTATCGTGTGCCTATACCACCACCATATTTTGAAAACAGGTAACTAGTCTGGTTCACAAGTTAACAGAGGGAGAATAATCTTGCTTCGGAATGAGTCACAGTCCAAGCCAGACTCATAACTGATAGAAATTCAGATGAGATTTTTAAATTTAGAGTTGATGCTAGAATTACTTAATAATCTTAGATTATTATGGGTTGAATTGTGTCCTCAACCAAAACAAACAAACAAACACACACACACACACACAAAAAAAAAAAAAAAAACGAGAAAAAAACTTACGGGTGGGAGTTTTAACCTCTAGTATCTCAGTAAGAGATCTTATTTGGTGACAGAGTATTTTATAGAGGTGATCCAATTTAAAATAAGTGATTAGCCTTGTAGCAAAGTATCTCAAGAATGGAAGAAAAAGTATCCAATGTACTCAGCCCTAATATAGAGCTAATTTATAGCTTTCATATGAAGGCTAAAACCCAATTAAGCACAAGAATACAGGGAAAAGGGAAAGGAAGGGGAGAGGAGAGGGGAGGATGGGTGGAGGGAGAGCAATTAGTGGGATCACACCTACGGTGCATCTTAATAGGGTACTGGTGAAACTTATTAAATGTAGAGTATCAATGTCTTTATATAGTGATATGGAACTTTATTTTTAAGAACATAATTACATCTTGATGGGTGAAAATGGCTTAGCTTGTATCTCTAAGAAAACATTAAACCTATATTACATGTATTCAATATTGCTGAAGACTTTTCAACCTCACAACAAATACTGTTGACAAATATTTTCAATGACTAGTATTGAGTAGCATGTTTACTATGAATTTTTTTCATTGCAAAATGATATTGATTTGTAATATTTGTATTATCTGACTTGGAAATTGGGTTTATATGATAACTCAAGGAAATCATTAATCTAAAAATATTAAAAAAATTGCTCTTTAAATTATTTGGGTCTGTATTTCCCTCTGAATTAAAGAATCATAGGCTTGTGAATCCTTTAGAGTCACATTGATCTAATTTCTCTTAGGGGCTTGCATCTCTGTTTTTCTTCTTTTTGTTGTACAGAACATAAAAAGTTATGTATATGTGGAATAGTGGAAGGGTTTCTAGTAGATCTTCTGCTTCTGGCTGCCCACATAGCTAAAATCAGAAGTAAAATAATCAATATAAGGAGAAAAGAAGAACAGTATTGATCTGTATACATAAGATTAAAATTGAAGTGGTTTTGTTTATTTAAAAAAATAGTATCTGTTAGAGGAATAGCTTACACTAAAGGGTCTTAGCAATTATCAAGCTAGAGAAGAAAGAGGCCCAATCAACAAAGGGAATTTTTGGAGATGGAGAGTTTGATCTGAAACCAACTGCCTTGTGTGCGAAAACTTTCAATGGTCATCTTGCAGGAATCTTCATTCTGTGATGTGATTATCTACTTGGTGTTCTAGTGTGTTTACTGAATGTGTTTTAAGACCATATGGAGGGATGTGATGTACTATCAGTGGAGGTGGTTTTACTGTGTATGACGCTGAACCTGGGGGACATTCATTCTGAAGTGCCCGAGTGTAAATTCAGATTGACAGGTGACATTCATCTTTGTTTTTTTGATTTTAAAGATCAATAGCTGCTCTCTGGGTCAGAAAGATTTATGTGATCTCGTTTGGGTAATGTAAAGTGTGCATACGACTTTGAATGTAATTTCAAGAAACGGCATTTCTGTTCTAAACATCTTAGTTTTCACATTTTATTTGGCATCCACTTTGCTTACTTAATTATCTTTTAATAATTTTCCTCTCTATTGAAAGACCTCTCGTTGATTATCCTGCAAGCTTGTTTTGAGAGGCAGTGTTTCTGTGGGGAGTCTTTCTGCACTCCTGAAGCCATAACAACATGAACTGAGCAATAAAAACCAATTCTCTCCCCTTGGTTGTGCTTCAAATAGTCATTTCTTTGATACTGGCTAATAAAAACAGGAAAAGGATCATTTTTAAATGCTTCGGTTAGGGTCGCTTTACTTCCAATAAGGAAAATTGCCTCACAAGAGGGAACATGGAAAATAAAGATACAACTAACCGAATAATTGTATTTAGTCTAATGTTGAAATTCCCAAGTTGCCGCCTGCAAATCTAATCTAATCTTGGGAAGCTGTGTGTCCACTGTAGTGTGTAGATTTGAATCACTGTTGCTGAAAATCATCTCTTCATATTTAACAAAGATTAACCTCAAGTGCTTCTGGGGATTTTTGATCCTCCTCCGCTGTTAGAAATGCTTGTAAGCTATGAGGGAGGTGAGTAGCAAAAGAGCTTTAGACGTTGACCAAGAATCATGGGTATCTCAGTGGTGAAAGTGACCTCGGAGCACCTTACAGAGAACGAGATTGAGGCACAAAGAAGTGAAACAGTTTGCCAGGGTTATACAGAGAGCAAGGCTTTATTTAGGATACTAAAATTGATTTTGTTAGTACAGCTGTTTCTTTTTAATCTGTGTCTCTCTTCCTTACCATGATCCTTTCTTCTGTATATTCTTTCAGAAGATGTGAGGTGGACAGAGTGGCTGCCCTTGTCGTCTGTCTCTTCAGGACAGATGTGCTCCTGTCCCCAAATGCCCAGTATTGGCCATGGATGGCTCATGGCCCAGTTGCTCTCCAGAAATTTCTCTCACCCAAGGCAGAGAGTTGGCGAGGGGAGCCCACCGTCTCTGCCCCATTGAGAAAAGGGTAAAACTTGGGACAACTCTGAAGGGCCATCTTGGGTCTGGAGTTCCCCATGGAATAGGTTGAGTCCTGCATTGTACCTGCATCACAGACCGACTTCTGTCTCTGCCCAGTCTACCTTCTCCCCTTGCCTTTTTGTAAGTGTGACTCCACAGGTATTTCCCACTAATCTCCCTTCACTCGGGTCTTCTTAGAGGCTGTTTACTGGGGAATCCAACGTAAGACAAGTTAGAGATTGGAACAGAATGCTGTTCTGGCAGTGGTCACAGATGGACTGGATTCCATCGTGGGGTAAACTCTCTTTTTGCTGGGAATCCTGGCCATCTTTAAAAGGGACCTTTCCGCTGACAGGGGGAGACACACACTGGTTTTCTTCTTGGTGACCTACTCTCATCCTTTCATTTTGTAGATCAGGAAATCAAGCCCTGTACACGAAAGTGATGTAACCAGTAGCCCACAGCAAAATGGCAAAAGGGGAAACACGCTCGTACAGTTCTTGGCTGCTGCTGTTGGTGCAGTTTTTGAGTAGCTATCATGGAATTTGTTCAGACTCGTTCTGCTGCTATAACTAGGCTGGGCTGCAGATGGGTCTAGGGACCATTTGTCTGATCTGTTTGCTCAACCCTGGAGCTGAGATCAGATAGCTCTATTATTCCCACATGGTTCTCTTCTGCTGGTCGTGTGCCGCTCTTTGAAGAGTGATCTCTGAAGCTCACCGTATTTGGGAGCAGAATAGTGAATTAAAAATAGTGAAGAAGCAGCAGATGGTGAGAACAGTTATTGCCTGAAATCACCATTTCATGCTACTGGCTATTAAGAGAATTGGGGAAATCTGCAATGCTTATTACAGGAGGGATACTGGCGAGTCCAGATTCCTTAGACAGATGAGACACGCAGGAATGAGTTGAATCATAAACAAGATGAAAGATGACTGTAAATTAATATGTAGACTCATGATCATCTTAAATAATTTATTAGTCATTTTATTATGCCTAAATAATGTTCCACTGAGATTATCAAATTATTCTAAGCTCAGAGTTACTGTAATCCTCAGATATTTGGAATTAATTGAAAAATAAATTATTAGCTTATTATTATCACTATTCAAAGATCCAGTTCCTGACTTTTATAGCCAGATACTCTTTTGGAAAATATTCTTTGACTCCTAGAGTCTGTAAATTAAGGCAAAGTTTATTTTATCCAGTACTCAAAGTTCTGTGTGTCTTATAGCCAGATTCCACGTCTGGCTTTTTTTCAATCTGCCCCTCTGCAGATGCTCTATGCCCTGGCCCAACCAAGAAATGCAAACCTATCTTTGGTTTTCCTAGATGTGTGTTTTTTGTCATGCTATATTTCTTCATAGAATATTCTTCCCATGTAATGAATGACTCAGCAGAACCTGCTTCATTCAGGCCTAAGTCAATGTTGACTTCGTAAAAGGAATTTTCTTTGATTTCTTTTAGCTCTTTGTTTAATGCTTAACCCCATTACTTTAAGAAAACAGGTCAGGGGCTCCCAACTACATTCCCTCTTCCTTTTTTCTGAACCATCATGGCATTTTGTTTTTATGGAATTTTTATGGCTACTTAGCATTTCGTTACTTGCATGTTTTTATTCCATAATTATTTGTAGTCATCTGTATGCCCAAGTCTGTTCTAGCTAATGAGGGGTTAAAAATATGTGAATATTACAAATTGCCGTTGAAGGCTACAGCATGGTGGATAGAATACAATACAGTACTAGAGAAACTACAGATAGATGACAAAACCAGAGCACTCAGTGGGACACAGCAACCCGGCAGTGGTGAGCTTTGTCTGTGGGTGCCCATGAGGACTTCTTGTTGAGGGGACTTGGGACTGGATCTGGAGAGAAGCTTAAGAGCTTGGCAGTCCTGTCTGAGAAGAAAGTGGGGGAAATAGGAGACCAGAGGAGGAGAGATATGAGGGGAGGAGGGTGAGGTGAGTAGAGCCTCACATTCGAAGAGCTGGAGGTGAAAGAGACCATGAAAGCAACATGATGGCAGGCGATGGCAGAAGAGTTGGTATTATTGAGCAAGGGCAGCCTTGGATAGAGGCATATGGATTACAGGATTTATGGGAGACTCTTCTCTCCCTCTTAGGTTTACTTCTACATGAAAGGAGCATCATTAATTCAACTCACTGCCTGGCGTATTTACCTGATTTGTGAGTGTGGGAGAAATAAAGTTGACATATCAGCTTCATCCTGTTTTCCTCTTGGGAGGGAGCTTTCCTCACGAGCAATTCCTTTGGGAGAAGCTCTTCTGGCCATCAGTAGACTCGTGCTGTGGTTTTGCTGCTGACACTTGAGTTCAGTATTAGCCACTTGGCTGTAGGCTAAAATCACAATCCTCACACTAGAGTTACCAGAAATAAGAATGTACTTTTTCTTTCTATCTGCCACTCCTTTTTATTATTTCCTCAGTTTGTTTCAAACCTGGATGGGAGAAGGGGGTGCCATTCTTTGAGCCTCATTAAGACCCTAGCAGTGATGTTCAGTGGCGGGGAGGAAGGTCGAATTGCGGCCAGTGACTAATGACTGAAAAGGATGGTGTGAGTTTCAGAGAGGAGGAAAAGGAAGGAACTGCAGGATTTAGGGACCTGCTGGCTGAAGGGTTAAGTAGGTAGAAGGCAGTTGAGGCCTCAGCTCTGGCATGAGTGGTGTGGTGCCAGGTTGGCTCACTCATCATAACTTTCTAATTGAGCTGAGTTTCCCTGGAGCTGGTAGTTAGGACTAGGAGAGTTGACCTGGCCTTTCATCTCTTCTTGGGTCATCCCACCCAAGATCTGAGAGAATTTTGCAGCATCTGATACCCTGGGCATTTGTGCATCTGAATTGTTCATTCCTCTGCGAATCCATTTGTCTTGGGAGTATTTGTTAATTTCCTCCTATGGGTCAGCACTTGTTTTGCCTGCCAGTGAGGTACAAACATGAGAATATCATGTTTGTCTTCTAGGAACTTGAGAGGTTTGTGAGGAAGCCAGAGATGCTGTGCTAGGCTATTCTAACAGCCTAGTTAGAATCTGGGCTCTGCTGCTTATAAGATAGGTGACCTCACCAGAGTCTCCTCTGTAAGGGAGCTAAGTGGTTATCAACCTCAAATGCTCATTTCAGGCCAGGTACAGTGGTTCACGCCTATAATCCTAGCACTCTTGGAGGCTGTGGCAGGAGGATCCCTTGCTCTCAGGAGTTCAAGACCAGCTTGAGCAAGAGCAAGACTCCATCTCTACTAAAAACGCAAAAAGCCCAGATACCAAGTACTTGAAAAGCGTACACAATCCTGCATGAGGTACACAGGAGAGTGTGGTTGCTGAGAACACAGTCTTGAATGCCAGGCTTCCAGGTTTCAAGCTGGGTTGGCCAATTGCTAGCAGCATGATCTTGTACAAATTATTTACCCCTCTGTGACTCCATTTTTATATTTGGAAAACGTACTGGTAAAAGGCAGTTCTTCCCTCTGAGAGTTGTCAGGTGGGTAGACTGAGTTGGTAAATGTGAAGTCACAGTGCCTGGTACGCTGCTTCTTGGTCTACTGTGATCTGCATTTCATCAGATCTAAAACACCTTGGTGCTGTTGCCTTTTTGACCTCAGAAGCATGATGGGGAGGTTTTGCATAATCATAGCACTATTGCCACAGTGACTTTAAGATTACATTGATTATAAGATGAAAATATCAAATGAGCAGTGATGGGGTGGAGTTTTGAGTCAGTTAAGTAGGATGCTCTTATTATGATTAGTGGTAGTATTTAGATGACTTACAGTAGGGCTGGAACTAGAAGATGCAATGTCTGGTCCAGCCCTTAGTTCATTCCTCTACATTGTACATCTGGGTGATGTTTATAAACTACAGTTTTAAATGCCTTCATTTGGGGAAATAAAAACTTTAGCTGTTTATTGTGGGAATGCAGAGCCTACTCCTCTTTGGATTATATCATTTGACTATTGAGACATTTAAGTTTTGTAGATCCAAGACTTGAGGATGAAGAAGTGCAATTCTCCTATCTTACTGGGAAAAGAAGGCTAAAGAAACTCCCAAATGCCCCTGAAAAAATTCATCTCTTCTCTCTGCATGTGCTCACAGCTCAAGGGGGATGATGGAGTTGTGTATAATTTCGTCTGTTTGTTATTGCTTTATATTGGATAAGTTAAATGTTTAAACAGTGCTACATTTCTCTGGACTCAGCAAAGATTCCAATTCATGTGAAGATTTTAAAAGAGATTAGAAAATACTGTTTTCATTGCTGTTAAAATTCATACACAAAAGAGATGTACATTTGTTAAGATTACTAATAAACTTACTCTGGAACAAAAACCATGTAAATTTTATAGATGCCTCTGTTAATCCCCCGTGGGAATGCCTAAATGAGGGCTTTTGTGAATACAGTTACAACATTGGGTCTTCGGTTTGAAGGCTCCTTCATTGCCAGTTGGTCTGTGCTGTCCCTCCTTGTCCTGTGCACAGTTTCCCCTGTCCCCTGTCTCCTTGCTCTTCTCCCCCTCTTGTCCCAGAACCCTCCCTTCATTTCTGCCTCTCTCCTAAGTTTGTATGTATTTGACTGTTGGTTTTGGGCGATGTGCCCACTTTGGTTTATTTTCTTCTCCTAATTGTATTCAGAGCCTCAGTTACACGTTTCAGATCAATGTTTCCAATGGCATTTGTCTCCTATATCACACGAGTGTTTTGCTGGAATTTTGTAGTGTTTTAAAATACAAATGCAAACTTGACCTTTTCGACATGGAGCTTTACAAAATCAGCACTCAAATCATTCAGAAAGTATTCCAAATATCCCTAAATTAGGTTTTACTCTCCTGGATCTCTGTGCAGGGGAATAAACATAGTAACTTACTGGTTAGCGCCAGGCTTGTTAGCTGCTTTGCACTGATCGCGTATAAAAAAAGAAAACAACACTCTGCTGAGTTTGGTTTTATGATGATCATGTGAAAGAATTTCAGGTGTCTTTCCCGTTGAAATATGAACTACTTTCAGTTCTGAAATAACCAGTGCAAACCCAATACTTCATAATTCAGGCTAAGCCCACAGCCTATTTCTGTTTGAAAAAATTGTGGTTTGAGACATTTTATTGTTCTGCAACATTCTAGCCATAACTCTAAGCATTAATATATAGGCCTTTTCTGTAATAAGGATGTTTTCCCCGATTTGTTGTACATTCAGAATTTTCGACGTTCCAGAAACTGCACTGTCCAATAAAGAGGCAGCTAGCAACTCGCTGCTTGTGGCTTTAAAATTCAGATTAGCTGCAAGTAAATGAAATGAACAATTCCAGTCTCCAGCACCCGGGCTACATTTCGTGGGCTCTTCTAGCACATGTGACCACCGTGTGGAGCAGTGCAGGTGAAGGGCGTCTCCTTCACTGAGAAAGTCGGAGCGGAGATGCTGTTGCAGACGATTCCAGTTAGGATGCATGGTGCTGATCAGCAGATGCCACTGAGTTTGGTTAGGGTGAAACTAAGCTGCAAAACAAAATGAAAATATAGTAAACAAAATAAAATCAAATAACAGGCAGGAGGTGAGCAGTGCAGGTTACGTGTGGGGCTCTTCTCCAAGGGATCAGGGTTCCTTCTCCCACACTGGCTTCTCATCCTCCATGGTGTCTCTGCACAGAGGTGGTCCAGTTTACAGGGGGAACAAAAAGAACTCCAGGGAAAGTGACTTGCAGATAGAGTGGGAGTGACCCTGATATTGTGGTGTCATGCACATCTTTTTGCTCCAGAGGGGTCACACACCCACACCTAACGACCGTGAGACTGAGCATTGTGGGCTTTCCCGTGATGGACATATGCCACTTAAACTATCCCCGTGGAAGAAGAGGCAAGAATGGATATTGTGGAACAGTCAGAAGGTTCTACCGTACGCACTAATCTTTATTTGATAGGTGTATTATTTAAGGTGACAGATGACATGAGGTCCTCCTCATTCTATTTGCCATAGTTAATTTGGGCATTACGGGAGATGAAAGGCAGGTTTAATTCAGATATTACCTGGCTCTCCGCTTTTGCGGACACAAAACTTCATAGTACTATAGTTGACTATTTTATACGTCTGGTTTCAGTCTGTCTACAGGGAAGCCTGAGTGTGTGGAGTGGCTGAGCTTTGGTCCGTGTGTGAACTCCAGAGCTGGGCGTCCTCTGAGTGCTTCCTAGTGTCAGACAGATTTGGGGATTAAAGACATTGATGGTTTTGCTACTGTAAGAGCAGGACATGCTGAAGGAAGCCAAATATACTTCAAAGGAATGGATTTTACAGTCCATTTGTGTGAGTAAGTGACACTTCCTTCTCGGAGCCTGAATAGCTCATTTCTGTAATAAACAGATGGACCCCTCTACAGAAATTCTTTTCAAGGTAGTGGAATCATATTTTGCATCTTTCCCCTCTTTGGAATCACAGTGATAATGGTCTCTGTGCGTGTGTGTAACTTCCCCACTGCTTGCTGCCACATGCACTGTCTTAACACAGATGAGTGGGGCCAAGAAGTGCTGGGTATACGTTGGGAAGCTGGTTGTTATTCATGGGTTATAGCTCTGAACGATATGTCACAGTGTTGCACTGACTGCTGAGGGGCAGTAGGTTCCCTCCTGTTCTTACTGCACTGACACGTTGAATTTTACTTCTTCTCAGATCATGCTAGACTCCATTTTCCCCATTTATCCTGGGTGATTAAATCATAGGTGCCCTTCAGGTTGCCTACATTAATCTTTCTGCAGCTATTGTGCATTGTAACTTCTGTCCCATGTAGAAGGGGCTGGGGAGCTGTCGGCTTATGGAAAGGGAAGATGCGCGGATGAGATGATGGTGGACTCAGGCCCCACAAAGCTGCATCCTGCTCCCGGAGCCTGTGCCCTTCATCATCAGCCCCACCCTGGGTTCAGAGCTCCCAGGGTGTCCATAGAAACCTCTCTCTGTAACACGCCTGTCTTTCATTGCTGAGTCTGAATCTTGGCTCTGCTACTTATGCAGTATGCGACCTTGAGCCAGAGAGATAAGCTCTTGATGCCTCAGTTTTACCATCTTTAGAATGAAGAGTGCCTCGTTCATAGGGCAATGGTGAGATTTTTAAATAGGTTAAAAATTCATAAATTGAATCTAAAGTTTCCTATGTCATGTAAACTCTGTGAGTGTTGGATGTTCTCTATATTCATTCATCTGGGTTCATCTTTATGTTGAAAAATTAAAGGAATTATTTCTCTTAGAGAATGTTTTCTATCTTAAAATCTTTTTCTTTTTCATGAACCGTTCTGATCAGATCCATTTAAAAAAAATTCCTAACACTGCTTTCCTTTTACCATGGTACTTTAATGCTGACTCCGCCTTCCACCTCATCCCCCTTATCTTATTTTACAGATGAGGTCCTTGACCCTGGAGAAGTACAGTCACCCATGCCCAGGTGCAGACTCAGGTGGCTGAATTGTACCTTAGAACAGTTCTCTAACTTCCCAGTGTAGGGTTTCCCTGGCCCCACGTCTACATGGCTCTCTCTGTGTGTGTACATACACATGTACATATGTGGATCATTACAAAAGTTTTGAGATACACAAAAATCCAGAAATGTAAAAGCCATGAGAACAGAAACAAATGAAGCCAAGGTGAAACTTGCCCGGGTGAATCATAAAAGACACTGTTCATAATAATAATGCAAAGAAAGTAACATTCACATTATCAAATCAGAGTATTTATTAATATTTAAGCAATATTAATATTACTTAATATTTTGATGTAGTAATCATCTGATTTTCTGAATGTATTTATCTTCATTCATTCTTTACAAGGTTTTTGTTTCTAGTTCTTATCTTAAACATTGTTATTGCTATTAAATTTTAAGCCTTTTTAATTATGTGAAGGCAAAAAGTGGAAACCCAATAAAGACATGTATATGTAAAAAAAAAAAAAAGAGGACTCTGTTGACTGTTTCTTGGAAGTGAAATAATGGGGCCATAGCACAGCCTATCTCAACATTTTCATAGTGACCTATGATACATGTACACACAACACACACACATGTACATCTATAGCCAAAACCTCCAGTGTATGAGAGAAGGTATAGGAGACAAAATTCATAATATTCCTGGATCTAAGTGTGCTATACATAGTGGGATAAAAAGAGACTTCAACAGTTTGAGTTCTGCCAAACTGGATGTCATGTTAAAGATTCCAGCCTATTAGTGTTTCTCTGGCTCACCTCCAAAAACAAGTAGCCTCTTCCCTGCAAAGGATTGCACCAGATTATTGGAAGGATTATAAAATCCTTAGAACATATGCCTTCTGCTCTCAAAGAGCTCACCGTTTTGTAGAGGTGATGTAGGAGCGAAGAAAGAAGCCCAGGAATGAGCGAGGTCTGTGGGGTCTGATGGAAGAGCGACTTCTGCGAAGGGGAGCCTGGGTTTTGAGTTAGTATGAGTCAAAGGGATTTTGACTTGGCAGAAAGATGGGCAACATTTCCTGCCAGCAGGATGTACTGTGTGACGGGGGAGCTGGTGGGGGTGACATCCCTGTGGTGGGAATGGCAGCTGGGTTGGTGGCCTGGTGTGGAGTGTATGAGGAGAGCCCACACAGACGACCTGACGTACTTCTCAGCGAAAACCCTCCTGAGAATTCTGGGTTGTGGCAGGTCATGGCACACACCATGTCTGGGGGGAAAAGCAGAGTGGCTGCTTGTGGGAAGAATTCCAGAGGCATCTTTTGGTTGCCCTTAAAGTCTTGGTTAGCATGCAGTCCTGAGAGGAAAGATCAAGAAGCCATTTAATCAGAATGAGTATCTCATGTCAGAATCTCAAAACAATTAGAGCATTTATTCAGAACAGACCTGGGAAACTCAAAGGAACAGAGTGAGAGCTTGCAGTTCCACTAGAGGGAAACCTGCTTAAAAAAAAAGTCCTCAAAGGAAGGAGCATTTCTGTATGAAAGCCAACTCGGACTAATGCAGAAAATAGAAGCATGTCACCATCAGGAATGGAAAGCCTCATAATAGAATCTGGACTGAGAGAATTAAGGGGTGTAAAAGTTTATGCCTTATCTTTTGACTGTTGGAGCACAGGCACTTGCCTTCTGGTGCCTGAAAGGATTGTCTATGCCAAGGAAGGATTTTAGCCTTCCTAGAAAGTACTTGAAGCCCTTGTAAACTTCCTGGAGTGCTTACAATGCCTGGCTCACGCCCATTCCTGGGTTTATTTCAGAAGAAACCTCCATTTTTCTGAGGCTGGGTGGAGTGGTGCTGAATTACACTAACTTTTCACATTGTAGTAGTTCAGTTTACTGACCTTATGATGATTTGTCCTTTTAGAACACAGACACTTAGAAGATAAAAAGTGCATTCATTTGCTTTTTTCCCTTTTCAGATTTTATTTTGTCCTATTTTGCTTTTACGCTTCCTTGAGCTTACAGTGACTCAAAAGTGAGGTGCAATTGGAAAGCAAGCAGTCATCAGTAATGTAAGGTGTAATAATAATCTTAGGGGTCTTCACTGTCCCACTTAATTATTATAGTCTAGTATCACAATGCCTAAATTTAATTTAAAGCAGCTGAAAGAGCCAACTGAGGAAGAAAATGAAGTATATTCTATGATGGTTATTTTTTTCTTACTTTCAGCTTATTAAGTGATAAAATTTATTGGCAAGAATTAGCAGATACCAGAAATTACCTTCTCAACGTTATTATATATGCCATAATGGCTTCTAAAGTCAGTTCATCAGAAATGACAGCTATGTGGTTTTCAAGCCTACTGGCTTTTATCTACCACCAACTGGTGTAGTGTTATGTATATAAAATGTCTCCCTTTACCTTAAAGAGTTTTTTTCTGAAATGTTCTAAAATATTCACTGTTAAACATTTAGAAGATATAGGTGAGCAAAAAGTATAAAATTATAATCCCTATAATGCCACGACCCAGCGATGACTGTTAATAATCCATTTCTTTCCAATTGTATGGTTCATAAGCTTTATTGATAGAATTGTTTTTAGGATCTACTAAGAAGGAACATTATAGAATTTTAAAGATGCAGGGAAACCTAGATGCTCTGGTGCAGCCTCTTACCCAAGAGGGCGCGTCTCCCATTCTCCCACATACTACCTAATGGACTGTTGAGATGCCCGGCCATCGTGACTGTCGTCAGTTCTCCTCTTGCAACCTTAACGGACTGTTAAGATGCCCAGCCATCGTGACTGTCGCCAGTTCTCCTCTTGCAAGCAGGTTCATATGTCAGTACAGATCTCTGTTAAGGGTGGAAGGTGCCTGATTTTTCAAGTATTCTTCACAAACACAAAACCTATTCTCTTTACACATTTCACCTACTGACCTTCAGAAAAAGCACTGGACATGCTTGCAGTCTTTCCACACTGTAGTTTTAGCTAATTGAATGTGCATTTCAAGCCTCTGCTTGGTGCCCTCTCTGGGTAGCTGTTTCCCTTCTTTGCTGCTAATTGGTGTCTGCTGCTGGCTGTGAAACCCCGGAACATGTGGCAGACATTGGATAGGAAAAGTATTAGGACGTCCTCTGATCTGCTATTATTATCTAAGAGGGAAGCTTCTCTACAGGTCTAGGAATTTATTTTCCAGCTTATTTGCTCAGGATGTAAGCTCCTTTAACCTGCATTCCCCCAACTATCTTATGGCCTACTCTGGTGATTCTAGCAGGACATTTATGACTTGACTTGTTGCCCCTCCTCACATCTTGGTTCTCGGCATTCCTATCCCCATGTATTAGAAACCAAAGGCTTAAATGGGCTTTAAAATTAAAAAAATTATATATTTATTATTTCGTTTTCAATTGACAAAATTGTATATACTTACAATGTTTTGAAATACGGACACATTATGTAATGGATAAATCAAGCTAATTAACATGGACTACCTCACATATTTATTTTTTGTGTGGTAAGAACATTTAAAATATACTTTAAGCAATTTTTAAGCATATGATACATTAACTAAAGTTATCATACTGTACACTAGATTTTTTCAACTTAATCCCTCCCATCTAACTGAAATTTCTTGTCCTTTGACGAATATCTCACCATCTCTTCCACCCTCAGCCTCTGGTAACCACCGTTCTGCTCTCTGCTTCTGTGAGTTTGACTTTTTTAGATTCTACAGATAAGTGAGATCATGTATTATGTGTCCTTCTGTCCCTAACTTATATCAGTTACCATAATATCCCCCAAGTTCGTTCATGTTGTCACAAATGGCAGCATTGTGTTCTTTATAAGACTGAATAGTATTCCACTGTGTATATACCACATTGCCCTTATCCGCTCATCCACCAGTAGACACTTCAGTTGATTCTGTATCTTGATTACTGTGCATAATGAAAGCTAAATGTTTCATCCTGGCTTCTCTTATTTTTTTTAAAGGGAAGTTGGCAGAAATATCTTTCTTATGTGTTTAATGCTGCCTTTTCTTGTAATGCTTGGTTTCCTTTTTTTCTTATTTGCAGCAATATGTTGAATTATTTCTTTCACAGATGGTGGTATATATGCTATTGTTGCCTACAATATTCATATTCTCTTCTATCTTGTTAGAAGAAACCCAGGTTGGGTGGTATTGGGCTGAGTGAAATAGTTTCTGCAGGCTCCTTCAGGTATTAAGGAGCGTCTTCATGGCTACCTTAGCTGAGGAAGTGTACATTGACATCTCTGGGGTTTCTGGGAAAGCTTAAGTGACATTGCAATGTTTGGAGCTGCAGTTGGCACCTGGTTCTCTTTGCTAATACACCTGATGATGAAATCCAGCATGCTGGAGAAGATAGAATAGAGTGGTTAGCATCAGAAACAACTTTGTTTTCTGATGCTAACATTGAGTAGTTGAACTAATGTGAGTCATTTTATACCTCCATATTTTGCATTATGTGAGGTAATACTAGTTTGAGTCATATTCAGTGATGTTTTTATTTATACATGTGTATTCT
>CAUYRH010062279.1:0-39084 GCA_963574655.1 Perodicticus potto
ATATAGTGATTAAGAAAATGCTATGAGGGCTATCTCTCACAGTACGATCAAAATGTTTCTGATTGTATATGAAGCACATTCTGCCCTATGATTGCACCAATGTACACAATTATGATTTAATAAAATTATAAAAAAAAAGAATGAAATTGAATATTCATTGAACATAAATGAGAAATAATTCAGTCAAAAGGAATTTGAACTATGATGTTTTCTTATCTTTGTTTCAACTTTCTATTGGTATTTTTACTCTTTGATTCCTGCTGCTAATGTTTTTCGAGTTCTGAAAGAGTTTTTTGCTTCCATCTCATTTGTAGAACACAAACCTTACTTGATTCTTCATCGCAGAACTGAGATATGGACTAGCAGGCATTTAAAAAATGAACTTTATTAAATATTAAATAATACAGTAATGTTGAACACATTTAACAATTGTATTGTGCATATTTGCTTACGTACATACCATTAATGGAAGAAATATACACAATTATATATAAATGTATATCTTATAATGTTGCATAGTAGATGACTCAAATAGAAAATACAGAAAATAGAAATACATTCCAGTGAGCATTTTTCTGAATATAAGGATGAGTAAGAAATGATTAGTCAATGAAAAGAACATTAGACTTTATAGTAGGACAAGATTATGGTTCTGTCAATTAAAGAATGCATGACTTCAGGCAGTGAACTTAACTCTCTAGCCTTCTTTCCTTTATCATTATAATTAACTATTCAAGTGACAAATAGCTTTTTTTTATCATTAGACAGAACTATATTATAGGGCTGAGAACTAATAATCAATTTAAAGGCACTACCTTAGCTCCTGGCATACACATGATGGCTATTACTATGTTCATAGGTGACTAACGAGAGTGTGAAAAGTTCAGAAACTGATGAACCGAAGTGGCAGAAACGGAGACACTGAATAAAGACGGCTAAACCTTGGAGCTCAGTTTCTAACAAAAAAAGCCATCAGATGATGGAAATGCTGTTTGTAATACAGTGGGCAGCCAATAACTTCAGGGGTCAGGTAGGGGCATGATGATGGTTTGGGGGGGGTGGAGAATATAGGGATTAATATTTTAATTAGATGGAAAAATGAATATGATGACCTTTGAGGTCCCTATCAAGCCTAATATTATTGATATTAACATATCACTACCTGAGGTAACACTTAAGTCTCTTGGTCATTGACATGACTGTGTGATTAAATTTCACATCCTCTTAGTGTCTGAACAGAGAACAGGTGGAGCTGGAGGAATCACCCAGGCGAATAACCAAGATGAACAGCATTGACCAGAGGGGCCCCTTCGTTTAGTGGAGCGGGTGATTAACGTGGTTGAAAACGAACTTTCAGTATTTTAATTTGCTTGGTGAGGTTTTGCTTTATCCCAATCCCATTCGATTAGTATATCTAAATTAGTAATGGTCCGTGAGGCATCTCAACTTTTGAAATATAATTAGCAGGTAAAAATTGTCTCTATACTGTATCCCATCTTCCAGTATTCCTTTACATTATTTATCGGCTGAAGGAGAATTTGCTGCTGCAGCAGTTTGGCGAGATTGTAAAATTTCAGAATGTTATAAAACTTCTGGAATCTGTCATTTCGATTAAGAAAGTGCAAGAATAGAGGTCGAGTTGTCTCACATTTAGGGTCCGTTCTCTTTATGGTGATTCCAAAAATAAAGAATTGTTTTGAAGCAGACACTGGAGACCTCTGTGGAGCTCTGAATAGTCTTGGTTCAATAAAAGCCACCTACGTCCATGAGAACTCCTTGGGAGTATTTTATTTAAGACAGTGAAAGTAGGATTGTCCATCTTCGAATATTTTCCATCTCATAAGAAGCAGACTATAAGCCAGGTGGTGTATTTTGAGACAGTTCCTGATCACCCTACACATACACACTTCAGAAATCCTGTGTTTGATCATAGTATCCTAAATCCTATACGTTAGGAATTTTGCTCTGACTAGAATCCATTTTATGTAATTTAAAAATGAAGCACATGAAGCCCTAGGAAAGAGTATGTGGCTGTGAGGCATTCCTACATACAACGCAGGTATTAAGGCAAGTATTTTCTTTCTTAACTAGCCTGACCTCTAAACATAAAGCATAATGTCTTTGATTGGGAGTATTGTGGGGGTAAGGGACAAGGGGTATTTGTGCAAGAGGAGGAAGACATTGGTCATTGCATAAATGGGAAGCAAGAAAAGGTAAGGACAAACGTTAGTATGCGATTATTTCCCTGTGCCATGACTTTCCATGCGATGACACGTGGCCAGGCTAATAATAGTATCTATGTCCAGTTCATTTTTCCAGCAGTTGTGAAGCTCTTCTGAAATTAAAGAATCTATGTGAATTTTCTAGAAACAAAAGTCTATGGAAAGTTAGCTGGGGAGGGACTTTAAACATTGGAAAACTGCAAGTGAGTACAGGTCATATTGATCAAGACCCTTCTGTGGAATAGCACTTATTAGTGTGGCTTTTGGTGTGAAAGTTTCCCCTTTGTAATTTTATCTTACTGTCAATAGCAGTAAAAAAAAAAAAAAAAAAAAAAATATATATATATATATATATATATCATAAAATTTACCATTTTAACCATTTTAAATATACAGTTCAGTAGTGCTAAGTACATTCACATAGTTGAACAAACTATCTCCAAAATGCTTTCCATCTTGTAAAATGAATATTCTATACCCACTAAACAATAACTCTCCATTCCCTTCCCCCTACCCCGCCAATTACCATTCTATATCCCGTCTCTATGAATTTAACTGCTCTAAATATCGCATATAAAGGGAATCACATGGTAATTGCCTTTTTGTCCCTTAGTATAGTGTCCTCAGGATTAATCCATGTTGTTTCATGGGTCAGAATTTCCTTCCTCTTACAGCTGACTAGCATCCGCTGTGTGTGTGTGCCTCACATTTGGTCCATCCATTGTCTGTCCACGGGCACGTAGGCTGTGCCTTCCTTTCCACAACTGTCAATAATCCCGCGTGAACATGGGTTTGCAAATATCTCTTTGACACTCTGTTTCCAATTATTCTGGCTAATACCCGAAAGCAGGATTGCTTCCCTTTTGTAGCAAGATGGGGGTAGAAAGCATGGCACCGCTTCTGAGAAAGGAATCCGAGGTGTGGGCAGAGTGGGCTGGGACTCTGGGGGAGTCTTCATCTCAAGTGGAAATAAAAGGCCTGTGTGCATTTTATCAAAGGAGCTTAGTAAAAACACCACTGACAGGAACTTCTGTAAGATGTCTTATTTAATTCCATCCCCACCACAGCCTCAAGAGGTAGTACCTTACAGTTCAATGACAGGGAGCATTGTGGGTGTGTGAGGGGGTGTGCGGTGTGTGTTTGGGACGAGTGATAAATAGTCCCTTCAGCCACGTGGCTTGCATTTCTCTCCTCTGTGCTCAGTTTTCTCATGGGAATGGTGATTTCTGAGTGTTAAATCAGCTGACTCCTAGAACGGCATCTACAGGCGCTCACTTGATCCTCATTATTATTTGAATTTCCTCTCTCCCTCCCTCTCTCTTTCTCTCTCTTTTCTTCTTCTCTATGTTTCTTTCTTTCTTCTTTTTTCTTGCCCGTACAAATGAAGAACTGCAAGCTTAAATGACAATGTTTGATGAAAATCATACATTGATTAATAAGAGATTTGAATTAAGATTTCATGATCCCAATGAAAAAGCTCTCCAGAATTTCATTGTTTCTTCTTGTTGTTAATGAATAATGATGCTGACATTAAAACCCAAATTACCATGTATTAGCTTAATTCACTGGTATTTTATTTAGTAAATGTGTATTGAGTAAGGAAAACCATGGTAGGCTAAGGAAAACAAGAGGCTATAGTAAATAATAGGAGGTAAGAAATAAAAGTTAATCAAGTAAGAATCAATACCATATATACTATAAAAGTGTTTAAAGCATCCTATTATTGGGAAAGTATAACTAAGAGTATGAAGGAGTTGTTACAGAGCTGATTTTCCCTGCATCAGGAAAACACATCTGTATTTTGTATTCTGATTCTGTTGCTGTTGCTGCCACCTCTTCCCCTCAACTCAACACTACTTCAATGTTTGAAAGAAAATAATTTGCACAATCATTGCTTCTGGTTGCTCAGAGCCCTGTCTCATAGTGAGAGGTGATAAGTGGAGAACCGCACGAAGGAAAACAAATCTTTACTAAACTCTGCTCCTCTCTCAACCCTTCTATGGTAGGGCATGGCTTAATTAACCAACCATCACCTACCACACTACCTTAAACGTCCCAGGGCAGATCTCTGAAGCTTCACTTTATTGGTATTTTCTTTACTAGGCAACAATCTTGCAGCTGGCCGTGTCTGTGTGATATGTAAATGGTGCCCTGAATTGTTTTTTATATTCCACTTGGCACTGTGAGAGCAGTTTCAGAGCTGTCATCTCTGCTGAAAGATATCAAGCCTCAGATGTCAAGGAAGATTCTCGATTTAATTCAGAAAAGCTGGATGTTTGCTTCCTGGCTCTCCTGATTTACATCAGTTTGTTTGATTTATCTGCCATGATGTAAAGGCTGTTGCTGTTATTTTCACCTTACAGAATCTGAGGTTAATTAGTCTCCAAGGACATAAGTATTTGAAGATGTTGTTCTGTGTGTAGATGGAGCTGGGAAACCCAGGTGCACAGACCGGGTATGTAGCAAAGGTTGTACAGGAAATGTGGTGGGCTATGCCTAGGAGGGTAAAAGGGGATCGTTAACAGTTGCCTCTCTGTTTTCTACTGAAGTCTAGAGAGAGAATTCTGATATTTAGAATCAAAGTTGTGAAGAAGGAAATCCAGTCTGGGTTAAGGCCCCTAGAAATGCCAGCCTTTGCAAGTGTGGAGTTAGTTATATACACTCTGGCTCCAGGGAGGGAGGACACTCCAAATTGGACCTGCTACAAGAACACAGTAACAACTCCCATCTCTCTGGAAATTCCCTTAGTCTTTGGAGATGGTGTTGTGCAGTGCAGTGACTTTGGTTATTTATCGTTTTACTGTCACTTTTATATGCTTGGCTATATCCAATGAGATCTAAAAATTCTTCAGGAGAGGGATTGTGTTGTAGACTCCTCTCTCTCCAAGTGGGGGCATATGGTAGGGAGCCAATGAACTCTCCACTCTTCACAACTGCTGCTTCTACTAGAGCTTTTCCCTTTCCGGGCACCATATTTGCCATCTACATTTGTGCTAAGCACTGAGGACTTGTTTAACTATGACGTTGAGATAATCTGAGCAAAGCCATGTTCTTTAGAGGATTTTTTATAAGTTCCTCTGAGGCAGATGTGACGAATCTCTTCCTGCAACACACGTTGATCTGTCCTTACTTGGCACAGGCATTAGATGGAGAATGCAGGCATTCTGCACCCAGCTCTCTGGCCATGCGGGGGCCTAACAGTGAAAAGATTCTACATGTGCTAAAATTAGGAGAGCGGCGTCCTCCTGTGATGTGTAGAGGTTCTTAGATGCAGAAGAGAAAAATTGATGATGTGTCTTTAAGGAGAAAAGAAATGTGATTTCTAATGTCTGTGAGGCTAATACCTGGCATTTCCAGTGTGGTCCTTGTGTACTTCTGATTGCGTGAATCTGTTCTCAGAGCTGTGTGTTAGGTTCCAAGACTGCTTGAGGATATTGCCACTGAGCCTTTCACCATGGCAACTGTCTCCAGTGGTGGCCTTGTACATGGACAGACAGAACAAGAGATCCTAGGGCAAATGAGTTCAACCATTTACCTCCAACAAATGTGAAAGATTATTTTCATCAATACTTTATTTACCCTATGTGGTGACCCCTGGCGCAGGGCTGCGCAATGATTAGACGCCTTTCTCTTTCGCATCCCAGGAGAAACTTGAACTAGAAATTAGCAGGACTGGTTAGTGTTTTTGTTTCGTCTTTCTTTTTGCTTTTGTTTTTGGCTAGGGCTGGGTTTGAATCCACCACCTCCGTATATGGGGCTGGTGCCCTACTCCTTTGAGCCACGGGCACTGCCCATAGTAAGTGTTCCTTTAAACTAAATCATTCAAAAACTCTTGTTAATTGAACAATTTCTAGCCAATTATTTTCTACATTCTTCACGGTTGACTATGACAGTTTCAGTAACACTTGAGGAATGTTGGTGAGGGAATCACATTTATTTTCTTTCTAAGGGTCAGGGATTAGAAATCAGGGGCGTGTGTGTGTGTAATATTCCAGTTGTGCTGATTTAAAGTCAGGAACAAATAGTAGGTAGACTACAGTTGAACCACACTTTAATTGAGATGGACATGCTGTAGAAGTGATGGTGATGGCTGTGTATGCTGGTGTCTTTCCATGAGTATAACTGGATATACAAAAAGACAACCCTTATCTTCAACTCAGAAAAGTGGTGCTTATAGCTGTAGCTGCTGTCAGAGGGCCTGCTGCTGTTTAATATTTTAGCCTCAGATTCAGAGTTGATATGAAGTCAATTTATCAAAACAACTGCCGTGTGGACACATGCAGCACTTCCAAGCTGGACTCCCGGACTCTTGGTTGTGGTTTCTGAAAAGTGAGCAGAAAAGCACCTTTGAGACCGTGCTTTAGGAATCCCCTCCTTCTCGTCCCTTCTGGTGGAGGCCATATGAATGACCAGGGGGTCCTCTGCCTGGACAGTGGGGAGTGGCTGCCCTGAGAGGAGATATGGGACTCACCCTCATCTTAGGGGGAGGGGGGGTTAGTCACCAGGGGTCATTCATTGCTTGGCGCTATTTCTGGGCAACACCAGGAAACCAAGAACTTATAGACTTTCTTCTATGTTCTGTTGTTTAACTACATCATTATATATACTATATATAATATGCTTATATACATACGAATATATGTACATATATTTAAACTAAATCATAATGATTTTTTAATATATTGTATTATCGTAGAAACTCCCTATATATTGTAATATAGTAGACACCTGCCTACATTGATCACTTCCTTCAGTTGACCTAATTTTCATAGACCAGACACATACCACATGCATTCACTGGAAGTTCCTTATGTTGACCACTTCTGTGTGTTGATGAGCTTCCTACAATCCCATGGGTGGTCAACTTACAGAGGTTCTGTATTATTATTTATACTATTATATATATATATGTATATTCAGTCTGACCATTATAAACCAAAACTGAATGGGTACCTTCATAAGTTTTCAACCAACAACCCATACTTTCTTTCTTAGCACTATTACTGTTACTGTAGCCAGGCTCCATATTCACCTTAATAATAATAGCACTATATTACTGATTCACACCAACCTGGCATTCTTCATAGCTCCCAGGTTTTATAAAATGCATCTATGATTTTACTTTACACATAAAGGAACCTCTGATGCAGATAGCTGCTGTTTGTTTGGCAAGCACTCTCTATACAGTACATTGCCAAATTAATACTTAAGAAAATAGAGTCAAAATTTAATTAGCTTAGCCTGTCTGATGTCCAGTTGTAAGGTGTTTGCTTATAATTCCCCTGATTTATTACTGAAGTCATGAGCGGACATTGCTTACCACCATAATTACTGTCAGATTCATGCTGTCCCCTGTCTAGAGCGATGAAGGGAGGACGGAGTCCATTTTTGAGAAAATGGGTATTGAACAAACTAGAGACACTCAAAGAGCTTGTAACAAAGGTGAGCAGTGATCGGGAGGGAGGGGATGGAGCAAGAGATGATAAGAAAGCAAGGACACTGCTCCCCAAAGTGCCTTGGCTAATCCCCAGAAACTTTACAAATGGAACTAAAATGATTACTGTAATGTGGAGTATGGTGTGAATAATTTTCTTTGCATATTAAAGAAGAGAAAGCAGCCAGACGCTGAAGCCTTTCTTGTGGGCATGCGGGTTAGCAGGAGGCATGGTAGGATTGGAATGATGGATACTGATGGGCTTTATCTGCAGATTTCAAGGCCAGTGAACTGGCAGGAAAAAGAATACCTGTAGCAGGTGTTGAAGACGTCAGATGTCTACAGAGGCCAGCAAGCTATATGAATGCATCAAGTGAATAAGGTTTATACAAACCAAGAGCAGAAGCTTGATGACAAATGGCTGCCGGTGGCTCTGTGGGGTAAGGTAGTAACCAGTGTTGAAGACTGTGGCCCCCTGGGGTGCATATCCCCCAATCTCCAACAGAGTGGTCCCCTGCAGGAAAGGAAGCCTGGCGAACTTTTCAAATGGAGCCACATATCCAGATTTTTATGTGAACTATAATAGTTATCATTTTTTAGCAACTGATTTAATTTAAAAAGAAAAAAAAAGCAGAAAAAAAATACGTACAAACATTCCATGGGCCAAAGAAAACTCTTCACTCTTCCATTGGCTGCACTCTACTTCTGGGGCTCCAGTTTGCACACTGAACCACAGCAGGCTCACTTAAGAATCATGCAGGCTCAGGGAAGGCTGAGTGAGAGGTGATGGAAAACCAGAAAGTAGCAAAATGAGACCCACTGGGTATTTGGAGGCTAATGGATACGCATTGAAACTGAATATTGCTCTAACACAAGGTTGCTGCAGCTCTAGACCGGATGATTACACGTTATTGCATGAATACGGTAAATAATCTATGCAAGCTAGTCATTTCTAACGGTACTCACTGCCACTTACATGCTGAAGGAAAAAACAAATCCTGACCTGTAAGTAAAGGTTAGTGATCACTTCCCAGCCATGAACACCTTCATAGGATTCCTTTCATCAGAACCAGTCTAGTAATAAACGGAATGCTCTTCCAGCAGGGGTTCAACGGGATGTCAGTTCTGCTGTCCATTATTGATAAAATGATTTCTCTTGGAAGAGTATCCAGAGACGGCTTTTGGTTTAATTTATCTCCCTCGCGTCTTGCTTTCCTCTCTGACCCTGGCTGCCTTCACATCAAGCAGGGAATTTGGACTGGATCAGCCAAGTAGAGGAAGAAAACTCTCTCATTAGAGGCTTAAAATGACTTTGTACAGAAGCACACGTGCACACATTCACATGCACTTTCTTCCAAACCAGCCCGCCTTGAGGAATTAAAGGTAATGTGTATCAAGTGTTAATTACAAAATCACTGTGCTATTCTGAGTGGTGCCCAATTATCAGGCAAGCGGCACAAATACCATCATGCCACAAGGCTGTGCTTGTTACCGTTAAGTTTAAACAATTTGCGTCCAGACCTTCAGATGGCTATTAATTCCGCATGCATCTCTATACATTCTGCATATGTCTGGATTGGGCGCCAGCCATATCATAAAGGTTAGAGAAATGAGTCCATGAAGATCAAAGATGCTCATACCTAATCTTCCCCCGGAGTCATCTACTCACCCACGTGTATCTTTCTTAGCAAATAACATTGTAGTAAAAAGTTGGTCCCTAGTCACTCAGGGTATCACATTGCTAGGAAAGTATAACTTCATAGACTTGTAAATGATTTTATTATGAAAAATAAGGGACTATCTATGCCATAAATCAGGAGCTTTCTAATTTCAGAGAGTGAAATAAATCAGACTGCTAGAAAGAAAGAAATGTAATTAAAATTAGAAAGAAAAAGAAAGCCTTTTATGATTCTTTCTGCCCTGTTTTTTTGTTTTTTTTTTTTGTTTTTTTTCCACTACCGTATGCTTTGGAATTGTTTGTTCCAGGTGTTAGAAGGACAAGTGACACTCTGATAGCCTGAAAAATTTATTGGTGAGCTAATAGATATTTGAAGTACACTATCTCTACTGATGAAGAATCCTGGGTCTGCAATCTTAACACATGTATCTTCCTGGCTCCTATTTAATCTTTCAGGGCTGTTTCACAATGAACTTTTAATAAATAGTTGTGTTTAACATCACTAAATTGTGTGTCTTGAAGAAAACTATTATTTTGGCATCTGAGAAATAATATATAGCACCAGAAATGGAGGGAAAAAATCCTTATAATGAAAACCCAAGAATATATACATATATATATAAAATAATGTTTTCGAATAGTTCGCAGATATTTTTCATATGACCTGAAGCTTATAAATAGTTGTTATTAAGTATTTTTTGTCACAGATTTGACCTGTGCAAAACATCTTCCTAGGTAAATACAAAAAAAAGAAGCTCAGACCACCGTTCTACTTTTTGTCTTTATGAGTCTCTCTGTATGTACAAGACACGGCATGTAAGTAGAATCATATGGTGTTTGTCCTTTTGTGACTGGCTTATTTCACTTAACATAATGTCTTCAACATCCATGATGCAGTATGTGTCCAATTGTTTTCTTTTTAAAGCTAATATTCCATTGTGTATGTCAACCACATTTTGTTTATTCATTTACTCATGAATGGACATCTGGGTTATGCCAACATTTGCATATTGTGAATAATGGTGTTATGAACACTGTTGTACAAATCATGATCGACTGTGTTTGAGGTTCTAAGTGCCATTTAAAACAGCATTTCTATGACTATTTCATAATGACAGGTACAGAGAAGCTTCAGTAAAATTTGTTGACTAAGTAAATAAATGACATCATATATAAAAATCTAACCTGTCTAGTTGTGAATTTTTTATTCCTTTACAATCCTGTATTCTTACTCAGTTTTTTCCTGAAGTTTAGTGTCGAAGTGGAGTCTCATCTGAGACAAGTCAGATCTGTGTCCCTCCAAAACGAGCACCTTTTTAAAAACACTGTCAAGACTGAGTCAGGAGAAGGGACTGCTTTTTACTAATTTTGTCTCAAGTGCAGCTAAATTCTTAAGACTGAGTCAGGAGAGAAAATTGCTGTTTATAAATTTTGTCTGAAATGCAGTTTTTTCTTTTGCTTAGTTGGTCCTTTTTTAAATTAAGAAAATTTCCAGTAGTGGCTTTGATCACTGCTTCATACTGTTATTCTGTTCTATTTTACGAAGAATTCTTACCAACATAAGATTCTATGTATCATATCTAACCTTTGTATAAACTACATTTTTCCTCATTCTATTCACTATAATATACTGTCATTTGGGATAGCTTTTTTCAGGGGGCATCACATATATTTTTGTTCAATAAATAATATTTATAGAATAGTGATAGATTTATGAATGATTTTTCTAAATACTATTCAAAGCCTCTGACTAAGGTCAAAACCTTGGGAATTCATGGACAATGGGGGCATATGACACTCTAAGAATTGGCTCCTCCCCTGAAGCAACCAGTAAATTAGCAAAAAATGATAGCATCAAAACCCCTCCAGATTCTCATCAAATACTTACAGGGAGCAGGCGAGCACATGAGAAGGAGGCTGCTAATGTGAGGAGGGAGGCTAGCAGCATTTTCGCCCATTAGCTGGCTCTTGCCCACTTCCCATCTCTGCCTTGGTGGCAAGGAGACCAATTCATACTTCTGCTGTGGCTTTCTGGAGCCAGGGGAAATGCAACTTGGACCTTGTTGTGAAACAATTAGGGATGTGTGTTTTCACTTGCTTCTTGGTTCCTTGGGTGGGTAGTACAGAGGCTTCTCTTAGCCCCCCAAACCCCACCCAACAGCTGGAGCAGCTTCCTAGGCGCATACTTCAAAGGCAGTTAAAACATACCATCTGTGGCCACTTAGGGCAAGGGATGGCGGAAGGACAGAAAAAAGAAAAAACAAAAATGAAAGGCTGAGGAAAATCCTGGGGGTGGGTTGGATCAGAGCTTTTGATGCAATGTGCGTGCCCAGGGACCAATGCCTGCTCAGAAAAGGCCCGAGAGACCCTGCGCTAATACCTCTAGCCAATCTCAGGAGCCTGCACAAACAGGAGTTGAAGGCCAAGGCAGCCTGCAGGCAGCCCGGCTAAGCACTAAAGGAGTGCCCTAGCTCATTGTGCAAAATACCATGAACAGGGGAATTCATTTTTTTCTTTTCTTTTTGACTTCAGATATGTAAGAAAGACTATGACAATTCACAGGCTGGCTTCTGACATAATAGAACAGAGATTTTACTGACCACACACTACAAGAAATATAGGATTTGCTATTATAATTTAGAAAAATGACACTGCTGCCCTCAACAAGCAATAACAAAAAACCCCAGAGAAGAGGCAGAATCTGATGTCCGGAAGTATTCCGTTACTATTCAAAATATCCAGTTTTCAACATAAGACATATAAAAGAAACAGGAAATATAGCCCCTAAATAGGAGAAAATGACATAAACTGTCCACGATAAACGCAGACGTTAGACTCACTGGACAAAAGTTCAGTCAACTGCCTTAACATGCGCCCAAATTAAGAGAAGCCAAGGACGAGTAACTAAAGGAAATTAGATGAATGAAGTACGATGTATAAAGAAATACCAATAAAGAAATAGAATGATATAAAGGGACTAAATAGAAAATATGAAGCTGAAAAGTGCCGTATCTAAAAAGAAAAATACATGCTAAGAGCTGCAGCAATGGTACTGCAATGGCAGGAAAAAAAAAATCAGACCTGAAAAGGAGATAATTGAAAATATCCACTCGGTTGAGCAGAAAGAAACGAATGGGGAACAAATGAACCGAGTTTAAAGGACCCGCAAATACCATCAGGTTTTCCTCCATACACATATGGATGTCCCATGAAGAAGCAAGAGCAGAGTGGCGCTTGTGGCTCAAAGGAGTGAGGCGCCAGCCCCACATACCGGAGGTGGTGGGTTCAAAGCCAACCCCCGCGGGAAAAAAAAAAAATAAAAAGAGAGAGAGAGAGAAAATGGGATCAGAAATAATCCCGAAAAGAAGTAGTCGCAATTTTTCCCAATTTGAAGCAGAACATGTCTCTTCACCAAATTTTTTGTAGGATAAACTGAACGAGATTTGTGCCAACAGTCATTATAGTCAAACTGCCAAACAACAAAGACAGAGTCTTGAAAACAGCAAGAGAGAAGAGAATTAACACGTATAAGGGATCCTTCATTCAACTAACGGCTAGTATTTTATCAGAAAACAGTGAGGCCAGAAGGCAGGGGGTGCCAAGCAAAACACTGCTAACCACGGCTTACATACATGGCAAAAATCATCCTTCAAGAATGAAGGAAAAATCACGACATTCTCAGATAAACAAAAGCTGAGGCGGTCTGTTGTGTGAATACTTGTATTATCAGAACAGTTCAGAGGAATTCTTTAATCTGAAAAGAACAAGACAGTAAATCAAAGCTCTACAAAGAAAAAATAGATCACCAATGAAAGGAACTACATAAAAGCCAGTATGACTAATTTTTTCATTTGTACCTCTTCTTATCTGGTGTGATATAAAAGACAAATATGGGAAGCAATAATTATAAATAGATTTACAATGTATAAAGATGCAATTTGTGACAATATCAGGAATATTTGGGGGGGACATAGCTGAACCGGAGTAGAGATTTTTTTTTTTTGTTATTGAAGCTAAATTAGTTTCAATTTAAATTTGTTTTTTTATAAATATATGTTCCTTATAATCAATAGCCAGGGAAGCCACCAAGAAAAATAATTAAAATGCATAATAAAATAAATGAGAATACTAGAATGGAATACTACAATGTATACACTCAAAAGAAGGAAGAAAATGAGGAACCAAGATTTCACATGTAAAGAAAACACAGCAAAATGTCAGAAATGAGTCCTTCCTTATCAGGAGTTATGTTAATTATAACTGGAAAAATGTTCCCTTTATAGGTAAATTCTATCTACTCTTGGCTGATGAGGTAAAGTTTCACTTTACCTTTTAACTTTCTCACAGATTAGATGAAATTTCTGTCACATATAGGAAGAAAAAAGATTTGAAGTTTACTAGAGATGTGTCATTAAAGAAAATGGAAACTCAATTTCCCCAACTTTGCATCGGAAATCTAATGGGAACCAGGAAAGCAATCCATGAATCCAAACTCCCAGTTAAATGTTTAATGTCATTTTGTCTCAAAATTCATATTTTGGGCATATGTCCTTTCTGTACCTCATAGTTATTGTGTTCCGGGTTTGTCTCCCCTTTCCCACGAACATGGGTTTCTATCATGTGTAGAGGGGCCTAATTCTTCATAGAGAGCCTTTGGTACAACGTAGCGTAAAATTCAGAATAGAATTTAGGAATCCGAAAGATTTTCATTTACGTTCTAACTCTGACACCTACTATAAATTCTGAACATGACATAAATTAATCTCCATGAGATTAAGTTGTTTATCTCTGACATAGAAATCACAGTACTTATCTCATGCGTCCAGCATGATAATTAAAAGATAAAATAATACAAGATATTCCAATTGTTGCCCCAGTTACCAAGCATTGGGAAAACGGAAAATTGTAGCTGTTTTATTTACAAAGCATCCATTACAAAATTTGACAGAGAGGTGGCCGACACGTGGATAATATTTTGTAAGGTTTTATAATGAATATTTTGTAAATAAAGGTACATTTACCTATAATTTCCTATTTTCCCTATGTATGGCAACTTTAGGGGTGACTGTTGGGACACCCTGTATATATAAAATGCCTAATTCTTGAAAATAATCAATAGAGAGTTAATATTATTCTTAACATATGTGCATTGATTGAATACTTCTTGCTCTTGGCTGAAGGATTATTTTTATTTTAATAATTAATCTATATTAGTTTTTGTGTACTGTCTAGGCTATTTATAATGATTAAACTATATCTATTGTAATTTTTTTTTTTTTTTGGCTTCCTAAAGAAAAATTTTCTTTCTTTTTTTTATTTTTACATATACATGTGTTCATCTATTGTAATTTTTTTTTTAATTATTTGTTCACGAATCCTTCATCTTTGTCTCCAGGTTTCTCTGCTTGATTTTCCTAGAACAGAAATCATGATTTTTCTCTTATTTCCCAGTATTTCATCTTTTTCATTTTATTCACTTAGTATCTCAAAAATAAAATTTATCTTTGGTCCCTGATTTTCCTTCACACGCCGCATCCTGCCTTCAGCAGATCCTGCATTTTACTCGCAACCCATACTCCGGAATCCATCCAGTTCCCCTGTCTGGACCGAGGTGCTTCCTGCTGCGGTGTCCGTGCCGTGGACCGAGAGGAAGACACTCCTGCTGGGGCTTCACTGAGCTGCCTGAACGTACTGAGAGGCTTCGCCTAAGAAGGTGACACCAGATGGCCCAGAGGAGACAGTGCACAATTCACGCACAGACCCCAACTAAAGAGACAGCCCGCCCTGTCTCTGTTGCCTTCTTCATTAGAATTTCTTAGTTTCCTTGTACCTGCTTTCCTCCCTTTCCTCCTTAACCTCTATTCACTCTTAATTTACTCTGCCTGTGTTCACCTTTTAGTGTATTACTTGTATTTTTATAACAACAAACAATATATAAATTACCTAAACTTGCCTTTTTCTGATTGCTTAGGAGCAGCTTTCTAAGTCCAGGTGGCTACATGATCCTGCCCATGCTCCATGAAGCTCACATTGAGTAGCTGAACTGCTCCCTTTACATCTATTTCTTCCCCCAAATGTCTCTTCACTTAGGCAAAGTCAGTAAAGGAGGACCCCTCTGTGAGCAGCGAACTGCCAAGCACAGACTCTTCTGCTCACACTTTCTTTTCTTCTTGGGGTAGGCTCTGACACAGGTATGAAAAAGTAACCACTGCCAAAGTGAACTAATGAGTCTATTAATATTTATAAGGTGATTGTTAAAGCATTAACTTTAATTCTAATGATAATATTATGGGCAGACTTGCCACTGTATTCATTTCCACACACAGACTTGATCCCTATAAAAAAAATTACCAAGAAAACTCACTCCTTCTTCAGCTGAGCATGATGAACCAAGCTCTTTCCTAATCACTGCTGGAACATGATCTTGAATTGATTGCACTGCGGGAAGACAGTCTTGCTTTTATATATTACTATTGTTGCTTAATACCCAGGACGTAAAATAAGAGAATAAAAGAAATACACACTGCACTTTGACTGTAACATGCTTCCTGGAAATCCTCATCTCAGAAAACATTTCAAATAATGAAGAAAATTGAGGCTTTGATGATATAAGGCAATTCATTTTAGAAAAACATGACAGAAGTGTTAAAATAACTTGAAGTGTTATTTAATTATTGGCAGGCTGACATTATGGATTACTATAATAGCTGTTGCATGTAGCATAGTTATTTTAAATTACTGGTCATATAAACACATTTTTATGAGCACATAAAAAAGTAAATTCCTTGTACCCAGGGTTAATAAAACTAGTATTATTCTATACTCATGTATTTTTGAATTGCCTTAGAAAACAATTGTATACATTTATTCAAGGTACTATTTCTTGTTGGATTTGATTATAAACTCTTTCTCAGACAGTTATTTTATAAGAATACTATGTATCTTAACACCCACGCATACTGCTTTTAGTACATAGTATTCATCGTTAAAATGGAGATGATTTCAAGCTCATTTGTAGTTGTGACCATTCAATATTTTCACACACATAAAGTGTTTAACAGTACTTGGAACATAGAAGTTGCTAACAAATATCACTCTTTATTGTTATTACTATTACTAGTAGTATATTCTGTACCAATATTTATTGTATATTTTCACATTTAAACATTATTTATTTATTTTAGCTGTATTCAATTTTCATACGGGGCTACTTTAATGCAGAGATCATTTCTGCTGTTTTATCTGGTTCCTAGGACCATCCTGAGCACTTTGAAGGTGTTGACTTTAATGTTGGTCATCAGACATTCATCAAGTATTAGATTTGGCTATTGTGTGTTTAAAACAAAACCTAAGCTTCATTAGGCAGCCCCAGGCTATATGACGCTTCCCCCTTTGTTTTGACAGCGTGATCTGTTTATTAAAGTGGGAAAGCTCGGAGGACGCCAGGACTTATTATTTTTGAACATCCTGGATCCCTTTTCCAACTTAACCCTTCGCTCTGTCTGACAGAGTCTTACAGCCCCAATGTTGTACTATTGAACCTTGCTTTTCTTTCGAGGCTGCAGTAAAGTTATGGAAATGTGCTGATATTCATGCTTTCTAAATTAAATTGAGCTTCACTACAACTCAAGCATTGTAATAAAAATGAAGTGGCAGAAAAATGTTTCATCCCCAGGCCTTATGCTGCAGGGTGTAGGAATGTACCAGGCAATCGCAGACAGAGACAGATATTTACAAGAAAATTAATTTCAGTCACTGTTATATAATATAGGCATCAAAATAATGGCGATAATAATGTCTATTAATTTTAGATCATTGCCAGGCATTTTGAGATGTATTATGCTTATTGTCTTGTTTATTCTCGTGATAACACTTTGTAAGATAGATATTATGATATTATCATATCCATCTTACAGATGTTGAAATTCAGTTCAGAGAGGTTAAATTAATTCCCTAAAGTCGTATGACTAATTAAAAGGCAAAGTTGGGATATAAAGCTAAGAAATTTTAATTTTGAAGTTTATTTTTCTACTCTGTTATGCTGCACATCAATTTTCTATTGTCATTTGTTTTTACTTTTGGATTTTTTTTTGTCTCCAAATTTATAACTTTCGATGTATTCCCAATCATGTACTTGGTGGCTGATTTAAACTTCTTTACTTTGAAATTCAGAAGAATCAGTTTTAATCTTTTATCTTGCCCTCTGTTGATACATCTGCCTATATATCTATCTATGTATCTATCTATCTTTCTAATGATTTATCTAATCTATTAGCATTTATCTATATTATCTTTTATGTTGTCTTTAAAAATGAACAGCTCTCTTTATTTCTAAAACTAACTCTTCTGCTCCTACTTTTGCCTGTATCTGGCCTTGCCAGCTTTGGGAATTTATTTTGTAAAAATAAAAACTATTCTAGCTTCCCAAATGAATGTACATCTCCTTTATATCAGTGGCTGGCACATCTGATTCTTCTACTCTGAGTAAGAAGATGCCAATCGTAACACTTGAGTCTGGTCTTCAACTATAAACAAGGTTTGATGATTCTTAAAATTCATTCATACTGAATTTTACTTTTGGAAAAAATACAAATCTGTATGAAGTTTGACAGGTTGAAACTACTCAGCCCATCTCTTATGATCCAAACACCATTTCAGACTTTCTATAATCCTCTCTAGTCAAATGTTCCAAATTCAACTTATGCGTATTTTTTTCTCCTGTGTCCTAAATTGGGTAAAATCTCACTGGCCAGGAATGTTTGAGCCATCTTACCCTTTCTGGCTTTCTGGATACAGTTTTATCTGCCACCAAATCCAGGTAATTTTACTTTTAAAGTGTCTGTATCTCTTTCTCTTAATTTCCATGAGCGTTTAATTGACTAAGGATTTTATTATGACTTAGAAAATCATTTTAACAATCTCCACACTGCTTCCTCTTGGCCATGTGCACACTTTACAGATAGAATCTCATACTGCTGCTTGAACCTGGCTCTAACGTCTTATTCCCATGTTAGCCCTTGACCTTCTGTTGATGCCTCACTTACTGTACTCTTTCTACACTAAACATTATCATTTTTCTAGTAAATATCTTACCCTTTCATCATTGGATGCTTTGGTTTATTTTTTTTTCCTGTTATAATGTTCATCCTCTTACTACATCAGCTGAAATTGTCAGTCATTCTCTAACTTATGTTAAATATTACCTCCTTGGTAAGTCACTTCCTGATCTGCCAGGGAGAATTCAAATTTCTACCACAATTTTATAGTGATGTGCACCTAGACTCATTTTATTTCCAAAATTAGAATTTAAGCTCTACGAAGTCTAAAAATAATAAAAGTTGTCTTAGTATGCTTCTATGAACAAAATCACAAGTCAAATGACATATTTGATACTCAATATTTACCAATAATTTATCCAAAAACATGGCTTTCTGGGAATCAATTGTCTTATATCATTTTCTTTTTAGTATTAAAGCTTTTGCATAGGGATATTTCCTGTTTTTCCTTACTCACTTCCTTTTGCTGAAGCAGAGACTTCTATAGAAAAAATCATAGACTTCAGGTCTATTTTTTATACCACCTGCCTACTTGAATAGCTAGTGAAGTTGGGAAAATTATTTAACTTCTTCTATGGATGAGTTCTTCACCTGAAAGCTGGAAATATGGTGGTTCTGAGAAGTAAAGGAGATGGCACAAGTCACCTGCCTTTAAAACCCAACCAACATGTTATGCTTTGTAATCTTGACTTTGCTCTTTCTTTGACTCTTGTCTTCCATTAAAAATCCAATTCCACGTCATTATTCTACGATGATGTATCTTGAAGATTCCTTAATGTGGTCCCAATCAGAAATTCTGATTCCTTCTTCATTTTCCAGTGTTTTAGATTTGATCATTTAAAATTTGATTCTAGTCCCTATTCCTCTGAAATGTTTGCAGTAATTTGGCTAGCACTCCAGGAATCAATAGCATTCTCATGATTGATCAGCAATACTGGAAGATGACATCATGGGTACAGCAGAGACAGTGACAGTGCATGAGGCCGAGTTTTTTCTCCTATTGGCACCTCCACTGTCCTCACCTCAAAGTTCACATTCCTGGCCTGGAGCACAGTTTGGAGAAAAAGAGAAGGAGGCAGTAGCTGAGGAAAAAATACCTTTATTTTAAAATTCTAACCTATTAACAACATGTTTTGAGTATTTATTTATAGGAAATGTGTTAAAAGTGGTTGAGATTTTACTCCTTTTTTCTTTTGGCAAGATACCTATATATTCACCTTTGAAACATTTATATCAGTCCCAAAGTAAAGCATAAAATTAGGTTTGTACACATTAAATATACTTACTGAAAATAATTACACCCTCAATATTAATATTGATAACTGATTTTGTTTCTTCGTTTAGACTTATGAAAGAAATGCAAATCTAAGATAAACATCAGAATAAGCTATTTACATTAAAATATTTTAATGCATCATAAGTTTGAAGAAATCAAAATAATAGACTGTAATGCGGTGGACATATTGTGTTTTCTGTCTTAATCAGAGGCTAGATTCCTAAGTATTATCTTGCATAATAATGATTAGCTATAGTCTATTGAGTGCTCACCAGGTACTTTAAATTCTCTTACCCACTTAATTCTAATAAAAACACACTGAGGTAAGTGCTATCATTATCCTGCCTTTACAGACAGGGCATAGAGAGGTTGAAACTTGCCCAAGGTCACAGAGATTATAAATGGAGGTAACGGACTTTGAACTCAGGTCTGCCTCGAAGCCCCTGCTCCCAGCAGCACTGGGCTTCTCTTACTCTGACTTCCCTTTGCGTCTACCCAGGAGAAGTCTTCAGATCTTCCGATCCTTTAATCACCCCAGCTTTATACAGGCAGAAGCAACTAAACAGATTGCGAGATGCCAAATGGGTCAATTGGCTGCTTTATGAAAGGGAAGCAAATTATAATTTCAAGTAACAAATCCTGAAACAATGTCAGAGATGATGGCTGGGCTCTCGGTTCGTTCCACCACGTAGTTTATAAAGCAGTTGAAATGTCGCCATGGAGTCCAGGCTGAAAGCATCCCAGATATCATGGGGTCCTGCCCCTTTTTTTATAGAAGAAGAAATTGAGGCCCTCAGAGGTGAAATGACTTGCCTAAATGACTTGCAGGAACAATAGCAAGAGAAATCACTATTGCAAATAGGTAGTATTTCAGGCTCATTATGGGCTTGTGTGTGCCTGCTTGAGGATATAACTACAGTTCATATCGTGCTTTCCTAGGAACGTGTGTGATAAGAAATCCAGAAATCCATCTGAACTTCCTACAGAAGAATAAAGTAGGAACTGAAGGGATGAGGCAGGACTAGAGAGGTTTGTGGAAAGAAACAAGGACGTTGCAGAATGTGATTAATTCTTCAAGACGGCCTTCCTCTAGAGAGAAAGACAGGTTTGATTACAGAGAATGACTGACATATTAACAACAACTTGCATACTAAAGATGGTGTGAAACTTTGCTTTTTTTTTTTTTTTTTTTTTTGAGACAGAGTCTCACTTCGTCACCCATGATAGCGTACTGTGGCATCACAGCTCACAGCAACCTCAAACTCTCGGGCTCAAGTGATTCTCTTGTCTCACTCTCCCCAGAATAGCTGGAACTACAGGCACCTGCCTGTTTTTTTTTCCTTTTTAGAGATAGGGTCTCTCTCTTGCTCAGGCTGGTCTTGAATTTCTGAGCTCAGGCGATCACCCACCTCAGCCTCCCAGAGTGCTAGGATTCCTGACGGCAGGCACTGTGCCCGGCCATATATTTTTATTAATGACAGGATAAGTGTATTAATAAAATAGCCTGAACTTGACACCATCTTGGTTGTTTATCCGCTACTCCAGAGGAAGACAGTATTGGAGACAGCAGGGTTATAGCAGAGAAAGAGTTTAGTATCAAGGCAGGAGGAGGTGGAAGGAAGATAGGAGGAAGTTCTCAAATCTGTCTCCCTGAGAATTTGGGAGAAAGGGTTTTTAAAGATAGTTTGGCGAGCAAAGGGCTAGGCAGTTGGTCTTCTAATTGGCTAGATTTGGGGTGTAACCATATGAATGCAGAAGCTGTCTTCTTGTGCTGAATCCCTTCCTAGATGGGGGTCAAAAGACCTCTTGGGTCAGTCCCTTGTATGAGCCACCAGTCGGGATGGGTCAGCTGCTCCGCCAGAATGCAAGGCCTGGAACATATACTTTTGTAGAATTCAGACCCCTACCACAGTTTCCACTTCACAGCTCATTATTATATATAAAGAACAGTTTCATATAGAAAACTGCAAAAATACATTTTTTCAGACGTAGAGTTCCAGTGAACATTCTGGATTTTTTGGAGCAAGAGAGAACATAAGTTCAAATCAATTTATGGACTTCTTTTACAATTTAATTTATACCGAGTGCTTACCATATACTACGTATATAGTACTAAAGCACTTGGATGTGTATGCAAGGAAAAAGGTTTTTCTTTCTGCATCTTAGCTGGGACCCCCTATAACAAATGACAAATTAACAAGGGAAGACACAAAGAAGTTGAATAGCACGTATACATGTATCCCTCATTATCCGTGGGAGATACACAGGGAAATGATTACATCTCAGAGGGGGCTTTGAATGCAGGCTTAGATATCACCCTTTTGTTGAAACAAAGAAAGAAGGGCCTCAGGGACGTGCCAGAGAAGGAGAGGTGCCTAGGAAAAGCAAACACCGGTAAAGTTTGTTCTGCAAATTTCAGCCAGTTCCTTTCTTTCTTGACAGATTTTTTAGTGACTTAGAGTCACCCCTCTCTTCCTGGCACAGAAAGGGAGACACCCTTGTGAGTGGCTCTATAGATGTAGAATTGTAAATCTCCCTTACAAATGGGTGACTTCTATTTTTGTTGTCAGAGCTGTTTCTATGTCTGCAGTTTCTCAAAATAGCCCTTATTCTAAGGAGGCATATTTTGGGGTGGCATATTCTAGGTCTTGTACAGATGTGCATCATACCATATGCTCCGCTTTGGGGGTTTTAAGGTTTTAGGTATTGCTTTATTAATTTATAATTTCATACCTGATTTTACTTGAACAAGTTTATTTTTAGTTAAGGAACAAGGACATGAATTGTTTAGGCACTTGCTACTCTTGCTGCTGGCAGCACCAATGACCCAAAGGAGAGAACCACAGGAAACCCAAATGGCCAGGGCCCATCCAGAAGTGCAGTTGATGCGGTGAGTGTTCCTGATCCCGAAAGGATGCAAATGGCCCAGCGGAGCCTGCGTGAGCCCTGACCTCTTCTCCCAAAAAGCCAGGGGCAGGAAACACTGAGAACAGTCTTCACAAGGTCCGCCGTGACTCTCGCGCCTGCCTCCCCTGCGGCAGGTGACGGCTCGCCCATGCAATTACCTTCTTTTGTCTTCTCAGAGTTCAAGATAAATTATTTCAACCTCTTTGCAGGGGGCATTTGAAGCCGAAGTTATTTTTAGGGAGAAATACATTTTTTTCATGTAAGATGCAGAAGTTGTTACTCCTCAGGCAGCTGAGGGGAAATGAAAGGCACTTGGAGTCTTTTTAAAAGCCAGATTCTGATGTTTAGCTTGATCAAAGAGAAACTTGGGCAAAGGAGGGGAAGGAGAGGGTAGAACAGAACACTCAGCGCTCTGTTCTTTGAAGCCACGGCCATTCCATTTCGGATCTTTGAACTCAGCAACTTATTTCACGAAGATGAACTGCATTCCTTGTCATTATGAAGCTAATAAGCAGATAGCTCGAGCAATATGTTCCAACCTTACCCACAAGGAGGAAGCAGCCTGCATTTTGGAACATGATCAATGCAGGCGAATACACTGAACACATTAAAACACTTTCTAGTATTTATGAAGTCGGAAGTTTGGCTTTTGGGGGGAATCTTGTAGTTCTTCTGGCTCCTGCACTCTGCTGCTGGCATAACATTGTTATTAAACTCCTCTCTGAATTCCATCCACGGTAGTGGGTATCCAGTATCTCCACTTACAGGCTGTGAACGTTTAGGGAAATTATCGAACTTATCTGTGCTATAATTTACTTTAGGGGGACAAATTTAGTAAAGTGAGCCTTTAATAAGGTTCAGACTGATGTGGAAAGGCTACTGTGAGAACTAAATAAGAGTCTGTCACATTGCAGGTTTTCAATCAAACTTAGGTGTTACTACTCATCCCATTCTACAGCAAAATTATTTTCTTTTTGAATGATTTTATTTTTTCATTTTTTAGTGGGCAGATGAGGCTGTTGCAATATTTATTTCATCACCCAGCTGTATTCAGTTAAACATACAATGTTATAATTCTCCACTTAGCTGCATGTACGGGGTGGTTGACCTCTCATAGATGACCTGGGTCCTAAGGGTTGCCGGACACACCAGGAGCAGCCTTTGTTACTGAGAGGAAACAAGTTCCTTCCCTCACAGCTCTTCTCTAATATGAGGTGAGAAAATAATTGTTAACATCCCAGAAGTTTTGGCCTAGAAACAGGTTACTTGTGAGCTTGTTCTTTCTCCCATCAGTCAGTGAGATCCACCATAAAGTTTTTCAGTATCCAATATTGATCTCAATTACATCATGATTGCTTCCTAAATTTATCCTCCCTGAAGCTGGGCAGACCAGAAATGCATCACATTTTATTGCCTTGACTATGGAGACACCCACACGGTACAATTTCAAAGCAATGTGCACGATGTCAGGTATTTCACTGTGCAATTTTGTTCCATAGAGAAAGAAACAGCTGTGAGAATCAGGCGGTATTTTAAGCCCTCCCAACTCCATCTAACCTTCGCCTTGGCTGTTGGGTATTTTTCATCTGCTAGTATGTTTATGTATGTTTTTCTGCTCTGTTTTTCCTTTAAGCAGCTCTGCCAACACCATAGATGATGTTGACATTCTTAAATGTTGTGATGTTTGAAGAAAAAAGGGTTTCACTCTGACATTAACCAAGGGTTAGGAGGAAAGAATAATATTTTCATTGCATTTTTAAGTATTTGAACCCATTTTGATTAAAACATGTAATTTTGAAGAGTGTTATTATTTATCCAATTTGTTTACAATCTGCTAAGTGTGTAGGATGGGACTTTAATTTGGATGCAAGACTAAACTTGATGTATCATTATAGGTAATACTGATTTTAAAAAAATCTCAAAATGCGTTAAGTTCAAATAATGTTTTCCATCAAGAAATAATCCTCTGAAATATTACATAATAAATCTTGATGCATGCTCATGAAGTTTCCTGGTAGAAGAAACTACTATTTTTACTATACTTGTGTTAAATTTATTATTTTCAAGTGAAACTTGGTTTGCCTTACGTTTGTTCTATTCAACTCTATTGTCTAACTCTTCCCTAGCTTGAATTTGACTTTTGGTTATGTTCATAAATCACATTCAAGCTCAGAGAGTGAAGAATCTTTTTACCATTACAGTGAAGGAGACATTCAAAATAAGGTGGTACAGAGTCTGACAGCGATCCCAAGACAGGCACACCAGTCATTTTTTGGTCACTGTTAACATAACAAAAATAATAGAAGAGTTCCTGGAGGTGACCGTTGTACTCAAGGGTTAAAAGTCACTTGAGCATATACACTTTGGAAGAGTGGTTAAAAATCAGTGTCAGTGCACCTAGACTCCTCCAAGTCCCTTTAGAACATAATAAACTCTTTCTAAAATGGGATAGACCTTAGAATTTGAGCAAAAGGTAAAATTATTATTATTTAGGTACTGAATTGCTAGTGAAAATGGTACTTCCACTAACAGTCCATGATGTAATTTTTTTTTTTTTTTTGAGTTGTTAGTGTCAAGAAAATAGTTTACTGCATGCACATTCTGTCCCAGGCACTCAGTATTCAAGCAGTGTTTCTAGGGCGGAGAAACGTTAATGCTTCTAGGAAAGCATCTTGATTTTTCCAAACTTCTGTGCTTGTACCTGAAACTCTAAGTGCAACCTGTACAAACCTCTCTTTTGCCACTTATCTCAAAGCATTTAAATTATACATTTAGGTTTCTGCCCCTCCCACAAAACTCTGGGATCTTCAGGTTGCTAATCATGTCGTATTGATCTTGTTATCAGCAGAGTCTTATGCAACACCCAGGCCATTATTTATAAATGAAAAAGTAATTTCTTGAAATCAAGCTATTGGAAGCCTAATTATTTTTATCATTAAAGTAAACAACATAATAAACATACATCACAGATGGAATATGAGAAACAGAATTCTAGGTGTTTTTTCCACTTGTTTTTTTCATTTTTGCGGGGGATGGGGTCTTTGCTGTCAACCAGGCTAATCTCAAATGCCTGAACTCAAGCTATTCTCTACCTCAGCCTCTCAAGTAGGGAGGCTCACTGGCTACCATTTCCAATAGAATTCCGCTATTTTCTTTCTCATACACTTATCATTTATCAGTACATTCTTTGGAATTAAATGATACACATCTGCAGGGAGGAGTGACTTGGCCCTGAGATGAAATGACTCGCCCTACATTTCACTGGAACTCTGACAGGGAAAATGAAGTAATATGGACCAAATCTCTGCAGACTTCTGACCTTAGTTTTGAAATGTAAAAAGGCATCACTCCTATCCTTAAAGCAAGTAAAAGGTAAATCAACTGAAAAAAATCAATGGCCTCTTGTTCCATCAGAGAATTGAGATTTTAGGACAAGACGCCACCCCCAAATCTGCAGAGACAGGAGAATACAGAAAGTTAAGGCTGAGACCTTCGTTCCCACAGCAGATGCTACTGGAATCATAAATTTGTAATGAAACTTAAATGATGATTTTCACAAAGTACGAGAAGCTGGTAAGAATTAGACCCCCGGGGACTTTGAACTGAAATAAAATCCTAAGCTCTCCCCACCCCCCACTGACTGGATGAAACCTTTCTTGGCCAAGGAGACCCCAGAGAAGCCTTAAAATTAAGTTCTCAGCCATGCTGGGATCTTATTCTACCTCCTCCTTCATTAGTGACCATCAGGCTGTCTTCCCTACGGGCTAAACATAAAGCCCTCTCCTGATCTCTCTTTTTGGTTCTCCCTTGTGGTTTTGCCACCATAACTCACCTGTAGTTTTTCCTGATACCTAGATGCTAACCGTGGAATAGTTCTAACCAGTCTGCAGAGTTTGAGCAATAAGGGTTTTTTTGTCTTCTGATTTACCTTTTGACATCAGAGGGCCATAAACTGCACCTTGGATCATGCCGTGGCCACCATATTCTGATTATGGACACCATGGAGGGGCAGGAAGCTCACTTGCTAGGTTTCTATTCATAAATATCCATGCTCGTCCCATAACTTATTAAATATGTATATTGAACCATCCCATTCAGCAAAATTTACTCTTCCTTGTACCATTCCCTGGAAATATGTTTCTTGCTTCTGGCTCTCCACCCAACCAGAATGGCCACCATATATGGCTACAACCATTTATGAGACATAAACTCCATGAATGGGTGTACAATCAGAAAAAGTAGAGTTGATTTGAGTAGAACATCAATCCTCTTGATTTTATTAATATTTTTACAAAATTATTTGCACAGAAAGTGGAGGAATAGACATTCTTTTCAAGATCAGAGGGAACATTCATCAAGATGGGTTGCATTCTTAGTCATAAAACACCTTAGCAAATTTTTGAGTAAAAATTATAGGAATTATGTCTACTAACCACAGTGTAACTAAGACAGAAATAGTTGGTAAAGCCCCAAATGTCTCGAGATTAAACAACACATTTATAAAACATGGGACAAAGGGGAAGTCTGAAAAGAAATTAAAAATAAATAAATAAAAATCATAACTTTTGAAGCTGTTGGAGTGCCTTTAGAGAAATGCATAGTATTAAATGTACTTACTGGGAAAAAAGATCTAAAATAATCAGCTAAGCTTTTACTTTGGCGAAGTAGAGAAAAGAGGAAAAATTTAAGGCTGAAACTAGTAGAAAATGGAATAGCAAAGCCTAGAGGGAAAAATATAGTGAAATTCTAAGCAGAAAGGCAGAAAAAGTGAATGAAATCTAGTTGGTTCTTTGAATAGATTAACAATAATGGTGAAATTTTAGTCAGGCAAATGAAGAAATAAAGAGATGAGATATCAACTTAACAGCAGAAATCAAAAGAGTCATCACTACTGATTTACTAGACATTACAAAGGTAATAGAAAAATACTACTAACAATTCTAAGTACAGAAATGATTTAGATGAAATGGACAGTTTCTTTGAAAAACGCTAAGAAAACTCAAAGGAGAAATTGTAAATAGTTCTAAATTTATTGAATGAATTGAATCAATAATAACTGAACCTTAGACACTTCACCAAATTGTTTCAAAACTGATCACAGTCTTTTTTTCAGAAAAACAAAACTATAAACTTCTAGGATAAAACAGGGGAAATACTTATGTGACCTTTTGTCTGCTGACAAATTTTCAGGTACATCATGAAGAGCACAATCCATAAAATTAAAAAATAAATGTCAGTTTTATTTTATTATTTAAAAGCCTCTGGTCTGGAAAGTGTGCAGAGAGAGAATTAAAAGAGAAACCACCGCTCAGAGTAAATGTTTGTAAAACACATATCTGACAAAGAACTTTTGTCCAAAATGTACAAAGACCTCTTTAAACTCAACAATATTTAAACAAAAGTCCAATGACAAAATAGGCTGAAGATTTGAACTGATACATCACCAGAGAAGACATAAAGATGGCAATAACAATGTGAAAAGATGCTTATCATCTTACATCATTAGGTAATTGCATGTTCAAGCAACAATGAAATATACATCTATTAGAATGGCAAAAGCTCAACATCTGCGCTTGCTGGCAGGGATGTGCAGAAAAGGAGTTCTCATTCATGGCTGCTGGGAAATGCAAAGTGGTATAGCCATGGGGAAGACAGTTTGGCAGTTTCTTAAAAAAATAACACTAGTTTTATGGTAGAATCCAAAAATCATTCTCTGGATACTTGCTCAATTGCTTTGAAAGTTTATATTCACCAAAAAATGTGCACATGAATGGTATTGCAACTTTATTCATAATTGCTGCAGTAACCAAGGTGTGTATTAAACAGGTGGTGTGGTGTATGACCTCAGGAGGGGCCCTGGTGCACAGGAAGGATGAGCTTGCTGGTTTAACATGCAAAGACTAAGCTTGTCTAGCTGACTGTTGATAACCCAGCTAACCTGTGAGAGTGAGCAAAGAATTAAATTTCATCTCTGATGGATGTGTCACAGGTGTGAAGGGTGAGAGCAAACCTGAGGCGTACTGGACACTGGGGTTGAACAGTTCGGGTCCTCGGAAACTAATCAAGGAATGGAAGAGCTTGCTCTGATTTCTAGGAATTCAGATAGCAGTTCTTTATCTTTTGTCATAGACCCTGGGGAGATGAGGGTCCTGAAATTTTCATGCAGAGCATTAATGAACATTGTGTAGATGAAATCGAGCACTCCACACACCTAGAAGTGACTGAAATCAACTGAATACACAGTCATTCGCGTGTTACTGAGTTTACACTAGCTCTCTCGATTATTGCATATTTTCTTAATTAATGTGTTTTAAAATTGTTCCAAAATGTAGAAGACCTTAAAAAGTTTAGCCATTCTCAAAAATACTGGATGATCGTAAGAGGGGTAGAATGAAAAATTTACAAACAGCATGAACAAAGCTCACAGATGTTACCCACGGTATCCATCGACATCCCAATGTCAATATATTTGAGAACAAGAAAAGAGGTGAAAGGTATTCTACAGTGAGTTTCAAAATTAATTTTCACTGTGTAATCATTTTACAATACAAATACACAAATTTAAAGTATTTGGGTTTTACAGGCTGAACCTTTTCTGGATGCCAATATTTTGACTTCCTAGCCATATATAGTCATATAGCTTAGCATTGCCTCTATCTGCCAAATGGGTTGATAACATTTCTTTATATTACTTTTATACATGCTGAAAGTTACATATATATTAGAGATATTGTATGACAGCAAAATAGAAGGCATTCTTCATAAATTTATTATATTTTTTTTATTAACAGGGTTAAATTTTAACTTACAATTTTTTAAAGGCAGAACATTGTTTTCCTTTTATTAAATCATATACACGTAGATCATGAATGCATTTATGCATTTGTGGGATACGATGGGTTGATTTTTTACACAATTTGGAGTGCTTACATCAAACTAATCAACATAGCTTTCACCTCATTTATTTAATTATTGTGTTAAGACATTTATGTTCTATTCTTGATAAATTTGACTTGTACCCTTGCAATTTGCTCCATAGGTGCGGTCCCACCATTTACCCTCCCTCTCTCAACCCCTTCCTCCCCTCTCATCCCCCTCGATTTCTCTCCATCCTGGGCTATAGTTGTGATCTGTCTTTCATAAGAAAGTGTGGAATAATTATAAATTGGTTTCATAAAAGTACTGAGTACGTTGGATAGTTTTTCTTCCATTCTTGAGATACTTTACTAAGAATAATGTGTTCCAGCTCCATCCAACAAATTTTCTCAATTGACATACTTTTGATCTTTCTAGCATAAATATATGAAAGATGATTTTCGTAGGAATATTATAATAAAACATAAAACAAACACAATTTAGCTAAAAATTTCAAAACATAAGATGACGAAGAAATAAGAAGGTGGCAAAAACTAGGTTTGGATGAAATATAATATATTTTATGAATTTTCATTCTTCAATTCTCAATGCTGCTCTACATAGAAAGGGGTTTTGTTTTGTTCCATTCTCCTTCTTGCTTACAGGAAGGTAGTAGGAATGAACTAAGGGAAGAATTGCTTTCTTAAAGTCTAGGTCCTAAGAAAATAAAATTATACTCTGATCTCACATTTAATAGAAGTGTCTGTTGTATTTCTTTAACAATTCTTTTATATATATATATATAAAAGAATATATATATATTCTTCAACAATTCTTTAAGTTCCTACTGTGTGTCTGTCTTTGTTTTAAGCTCTGGAGATAAAGCAGCAATCTAAATGGGTGTCTGCTTATCTAGAGCTTATGTTTTACTAGGAGGAGACAATAGACGAATTTATAAGTATGCACATATAATCAAATATTTCAACAAAGGAAAAATAAGTGGGTAGTGAAGTAGAAAATAAACTGGGTCAAAACTGTAGAAATGACTCTTTAAATTGTATAGGTCAAAAGGTGTTTTGTTAAGTGGACTGCACTTGAGCGCAGACCAGATGAAGGAAGGGAAATAGGCACACCTCTAGACCCTGGGGAGACGAGGGTCCTCCAATCTTCATGCAAACTATTAATGAACATTGTGTGGATGAAATCTAGTACTTCATACACCTCATTAATGAACATCGTGTAGACGAAATCGAGCACATCACACACTTCATTAATGAACATCATGTAGACAAAATCGAGCACTTCACACACTTCACTCAGAGTGTTGCTGAGTTTACACGAGCTTTCTCGTGTATATGGCAAGGAATATTTCCCAGAGCCAGGAAAAATACAGAGGCTCTTTGTAAAGTCCAGCCTGTTGTGTCTGAGGAATAGCGAGAACGCCAGTGAAGCTGGAATGGAGTGAACATGGGCAGAGTTGTATAAAATGAAATAAAAGTTCTCAGGAATAGGTTCACATATCCACATGGTTTAAATCATACTGGGGATTTTTTCAAGGTCAAAACTTTATTTTGAGAGCAGTTCTGGGCTAACAGCAAAATTGAGCTGACGGTACAGAGATTTCCCACATCCCTCCTCATCAACGCCCTGATAGACCTTGGAGTAGGCTTTGTGATTTGATTCTTACTGAGATGGGAAAGCACAGGGAATGTGATCAGATAAGGGACTTGAACTGACTTCCCGTCTGGTCTGCAGTGTGGAGAATGGACTGTGCGGGAGGAGAACTAGCAAGAGTAGAAATCTATTGCAGATTGGCGTTCGCAGAGGAGGGGCAGAGGAGGGGAAGAGGGGAACAAAGGCCACTAGGAGCCCAATGTTAGTGTTGTAGAAAGTAGACAGTGGTGATTTCAGGATATATTTTGCAGGTAGAGGTGACAGTGTTTGCGGGATGTAGAAAGAGAAAGAAGAATCAAGATGACTCAAGGCCTTTGCACAAGCATTGATGTATTTTTGAATGTGCATAAATCTGGACACATGTCAGTCATCCTGAGCACTCGGTGGCTAATGCAGCAGTGACGAATAGGAGGAAGATCACAGGTGATAATGTGTTATTGATTAACTGGGAGGCCCGGGAATGTGACTGCTACATCTCCCACCACAGCCCCACACTTTTCGACAATGCCCAGAATGTGGAGAGCTTTATAGAAATTGGTTAAATAAACTAATGAAAATCAGTAATCAAAGAAAAGGTTAAATCACACATTACGGCTTGAAAAACACATAACCCTTTTATATTACAAGCGCTTGATTTAAAGTTTGGAGGCATTCTGCAGAAAATAATTTATTGATGACTAACCTCCAAAATCTCTGGCTAAAAATTGTGGATTCATTAGGGCACCGAAAAAGTGTAGTGCGCTCGTTGCTTTCAACCACTAGCGACTTTAATAAATGTGATATCAGAACATGTCATATGTGTGAAATATGCATGAATTAATTTTAGTTTAAAATTGGAGTTTTGGAGTCTTTACTTTTTTTAGAGGTCTCAAATTAGCATAATTAACATAACATTAACTTTTCATCAGTATAGACTTCAGTTTTATTACTCTGACCCTAGCCTTCAAATTCCACTGTAGCTCCTGCCTTCTTCTTTTTTTTATTTGTATTTTTTATTGCTAATAACCTTTGGATCTTTCTGTCATCTCTCTGTCTGCCCATTTTTCTCTCACTTCATTTCCATGTATTCTGCTTTCTCTTTGTCTTTTCTGTTTGTTTTTTACTCTCCTTAAGGCATGCGTCTACAGTTCTAGCATTCTTTTATATACTCTTTTTTGTTCTTTGAATTTTTGTTGCCTCCCCAATATACAGTTTTATACAACTTAGTTTGTCAAATACCTACCTAACTCAATTTTTTAGAACCCTTTGATGTTATCCTACAAATAATATAAAATAAAGACAGGTGGAATGTAAATATTTGCATTTGCTGAACTTCTCTTCTCCCTGAATGCATGTATTATATTGCTTACATGAAGAGTGAGAGTCTGTTCTGTCTTTACAGCCTGAGAGTTGTGGAGTATGCCGGCTCTGAGAATGAGATGCTCATATCTTTGACTGGCAGCCTTGGTAAGCCCGGAAACAGTTTTCTTCTGTAGCCCAGGCCAGCAGCAGGAGCGGCAGGCACAGAGCTCAGCTTGAGGCTCTCCCCTATGAAGCAATTGAGACAGAAGCACTTTCCTGCCAGGAGCCAGGAGGCCTTCGTTGCCCAGCAAAATAAAGAGGAGCAGCCAGGGAGTTTAACATGAATTAAATTGTGCAATGGTTAAGAGATTATGATATCCTCTTGGGTAAAATAGATAGGAAACCATCAAGGGCCCTGCTTTATATGTACTGAAGAAAAAATACACAAAAGTGGAGAAGCAGGAGGCTGAACTTGGTCATCCCAATTAAAACATTAAAAAGTCATAATCTCTTCTTCATCCTCAGACCCGAGTCATTTTGCAGATCTGGAATTCATTGCCAAAAGAGGAGTCCCTAGGAGGAAGGAAGCTTCACAGATGATTTCCTTATTCCTTCTTCAAAAACTGTAAGACCTTTACTTGAATAAGTATGTCCTGGAGAAAGGAGGTTAGCCAGACATTGTGGGCATTTTAGTGATTATTGGTTACAAAATCTGATTATAAGGTCTGGGGCCTGGAGTCCCAGAGCCTCATCAGGAGGCCTTTTCGGTTAGAGTGGGGGCCTCTGGGAGCACTAAGTGCACTGACTGTGAGCCCATTGTGCCTGAAAATCCACCCAGAGGTCATTTCCCCAGACCTGACCTATCATTGGACTTGATACACTTGGCAGTCGGCCTACCCACTATATTGGTTCTTTATCCTTTCAGATAAGTTCTTCGAGTTAAAGGGCCAAGTACAAATTTCCGCAACTGCATAATCCTTCTCACTTTTTATCCTTTACTTTTTATCGTAAGCCAAGGAAGTAAGTAAAAAAATCCACATTTTATCCATGGGAGATGGCTATCTTTAAAGAGATAAAGGACACAGCGTGTGAGTTTCTCTCATATCTCCATTTAACATGCCACTCTAACCTACCGACATGGAAACCGATGTATCCTGGAGAACAACTGTGGACAATTACAGACTTAACCAAGCAGAAGCCCTGATCCCAGCTGCTTTCCCAGGTGTAGTGTCATTGCTAGAGAAGATTAATAAAGTCCCTGGTACATGGTACGCGGCAATGGATGTGGCAAACATGTTCTTTTGCATCCCGATCTAAAGAAGATCAGAAATATTTTGTGTTCAAAAAGGGCCATCCAACAAAAACCCCTTTAAAATTTGTCTCCGGGGTATTTTAACTTTCCATATCTTCCAAATACCAGTGTACTTCTTTTACATCATAGAACATCATACAAATACACTATGTCAACAGTGTCGTGCTGATCGGGCAGGTGAAGCAAGAGGGGACTAAGCATTGCTAAGACGCTTTCACTGCAGAGAGAGAAAAGTAAATTTTAGGGACTAGCACAGTGAAGATTCTAGGTCATTGGGAGCATAACAAGAAATACTAGTCAAAATAAAGGAAACATTATTGCACCCTGCATCTTCTATGACAAAGAAAGAAGAAGAGAAGCAATGAATATCTTTGAGTTAGTTCTGAAGACAGCACATCCCATTCACTGCTCAGGCCATCTAGGGAGCAATGATATGGGAGTCTACCAGCTTTGGGTGGGATAACAGGCGGGAAAGGACTCTGAAGCAGGTCTAGGTCTTTGTGATGGTCCGAGTGAGTATATCCTCCAAAAACGGATGGGTTGAATCATGATCCTCAGTGTGGTGAAATTAAGAGATAAAGACTTGGGAGATGATTCACTATTAATGTTGAAGTCTTCATGAACGGGGTCGATGCTTTTGCAAAAGAAGCCTCAGGGAGGTTGTTTGACCCTTTCGACATGTGAAGATGAAGTGAGGAGGTGCCACCACGGAGAAAGCAGGACCTTGTCAGATACCACATCTGCTGACACCTTGATTGTGTACTTCTCACCCTCTAGAACTTCAGGAAGTAAACTTCTCTTGTTTTTCAGCCACTCCATTTGTAGTTCTTTGTTAATGGAGCCCAAACAAATGAAGATAGTCATGGTATACTCAGCCCTGCCACAGACTGTATGATCAAACTGGCCCTGTATTGTTGGAGGTGTCACTGGTTGGAAAAGCTCCAGGGGGAGAATCAGAGTGTGGACCTCTTGGGTTCTAGAGCAAGGCCATAACATCCACCTCGAAGAGTTACATGAGATCTGGGAATTAGATCTTGGAATGTTACTCTCCGTCACCCCACAGTTGCCCTTGTGCCTCTTCCCTGGCTTCCATTCATGGTTGGATGGGAGACCTGTATAGCCCACTGGTGAACAAAGGAAATAAAAAGAGGGTGGGGAAGAAAGTAAAAAAAAAAAAAAATCTGAGTTTCATTTCTGAATATGTCAGCCTTGTGCATGATTGCAAACCAAAAATCAGTAGTGGCTGAATTGCAACATACTGTCCTTAAAAGACACTGGAGAAGAAAAATATGTTCTTGATGACAAGCTCTGTGAACAGTCCACCTGGTCATCCCAGGGTGTGGATGGGGAAGAGGACTGAGGAGAGGAGACATGCAGCTTCCTGGACACGGGCCCACTTGTCTGTTCAGAGGCTTGAAGGAAAAATGAGTAGAACAATAGAGAAAGATTTCTGGGATAGAGACATGAGGGTGGGTATTTGGGAATGCTACCAAGTATGCGGCTTTTACATTGCAGACTAACAACCTTAACGAGACGTTTACATGGAAAAAGCACCGAAGAACCCCATGGACAAGAAGGACTCAGTGGTCAACAGCAAGGTTTTGCCACTGGCCACTATGGAAGTGGTGTGATGGGCACGTAAATAGAGTTGCCGTATTGGCAGAGACAGAGGCCGCGTAGGGGCCTGACTCACCGGGGCTGATCTAGAAGCTGCGGCCTCTGAGCATTGTCTGTCTCGTGACGGTTTGCTGTCATGACCACATGGCCCCCTTGGAGGCACCCTGTTGCTGTCCAGAATGTCAAACCCAGTGAAAGATAGAAATTGAATATTTTAAATGCAGGTTCTACTGAACATTCACTGCTTTAACACCATTCTAAACCCAAAAGATCATATTGGATCATTGTAAGTTGAGGACCATCGAAAGTGTTCACCAAGAATCTTCTGTCACTCATATCTTTATGTGTCCTGTGCTCCCCTCAACCCTAATTAATGCTGCTTCTAAAGGATCCTTGATTGCAACACTTGCAACATTTACATTCATGGTAGATTGAGACGTCCAGCAGTGCTAGACATCTCAACACATTTTCCAGACAACTAGCTGTGAATTTAGGCGATTCCTTTCCATTCTGCTTCACCAACTGCCTCTCATCCTCTTTCTTTTTCCAATAGACTGTTGACCTGTCCCTTGGCTTAGGTTTTCTGCACACAACTCTTTCATTCCCTCAGTCTTACCCCACTAACTTTCTAGTTGTTCTCGCTTAGTTGCATAGAATGTAAAATTTATACATAAGCCCAAAAGAAAAATAACAAACTACATTTTTTTTAAAGAGCTGTATGAGAATAATCCCTAGTCACTAGTGCTATGTTTTTGTAGGGAATTAAGCTATGAATATATAAGAAAAATTGCTTATTAAAGTAAGGTAATATTGCTATTCCACAAATGTTACATAAACATTGTAAAAATTGCAAAAAACACTGCAAAAATCATGAATTTTACCAATATATGAACAACTTAGCCACCTGAGGACCCAGCTACTTTGTACTAGAATTCTATCATCCTGGTGCAATGGGCTTTGTAACCAAATATGACCAGAGGATACTTAAGGTATGAGATTCTCTCGTCTTGTTCAGTTAGAAAACAAAATGCCTTCCTTATAAGAATGTATCCATAAGGATAAAATGTCAAATTCAATGCTCACCCATTAACCAATTGACAGTGCTTTGAGAGGCCTAACTAATAACTAGGCTGCTGTCATTTTCCTTGAATGAACATAAAAGTTCCCATTCTGTTCTGAATCAAAGGTTTTAATTTAATGCACCAAAGAAGAAATAACACTCATAAATGTTCTAACATCTATATTGAGTACTTTCTGTGTGCCTGGCACATTTCCAAATATTTTGTATGATTAACTCATGAAATCATCACAGCAACCTTAGGAGATGGCACTATGACTAACCTCACTTTCTCAATAATGAAACTGAGAGGCAGAAATTTTCAGGTGAATTTTCAAGTTCACAAAAGAGCCAGCAGCACAACTGGAGACTGACCTCCTCGGTCAGTCCTCCTGGCTCCAGACCTTTGATGATAACCCATAATGGAAACTCCCTCCCCCAAATTCCTCCTTGTTGTCTTAATTTTTTCCACTATTGTCTGAGTTGCGAAAGTGGAAGGAGGTGGGTGAGGAATTGTCCTTCTTCCAACATGAACAAAAAGGTAGCATTCACTTCATATTAAACCCAATGAGGAAGAATCAGGGCACCTTCGGAATCCTCAAACTCAGTAGTGTCACCCCAAATCAGAAGCCTGAGTTTGTCATGACATTTTAGCTTATACTACTTGTTTTTGCAAAAATGGCATTATTTATATTACTAGGTTGAAAATAAGTATAAAATTCTGGCTAAGTGCCTGTAGGTTGAAGTCAGATGAATGAGGAGTAGAGAGTAAGGTACTGTTCATTAGTTGTGTAATAGTTTTTGACTGATGCTTACAATTCTGCCCCTCATTTTAAGCCTCAGTTTCTTTGTTTAATGGGTGTATCATGCCTACTTGAGAGGATTTTTATAAGGGTTAAACTAACTGAAGCATGTTTAGTGATTAGCAGAGTGCGTGGATGTTAATCAAAATGCAGCGTCAGCCTTATTACCATTATTAGATCAAATAATAATCCTACTATGAGAATCGGTTGGGACTTGTTTTTTGTTTTTTCTTTTTTTCCCTTTTTCAATAATCTTGGAAGTACTGCTTTTAAATCATTTCTGCTTATTTATACTGGCAAACTCTCTAAGATATGGACTTCACTGCCCCAACTTGAGCCATGGAATTCTAATTTAACTCAAATAACAGCTGGAGTGGATACTATGATTTTTAGTGAAATGGTGCTGTATCCCGAGGACAGCGGAAGACAAAATATCCAATATCTAGGGGGGACAGTTAGAATAGTAACATACATTTCTGTAATGCAACCTGTCTGGCGGAAGAGATGGATAGCAAATTGTTAGCTCCTTTCCTAATGCCGTTTTCTTCGTCAGCCCCAGTCCATCATCGATGAATAGTTTCATCATTTTCAACCAATGGGATCAGAATGAGTGAGAACATATTTTCAAGGTTTTCTAACTGTTAAGATTCAGATATTAAGATCACAGGGATTAAAATGACTATATTTGCAAGAATGACCTATTGTGTGAATTAAACAAGCTAGAAGATGTTTGTCTAGAAAATGAACCTCCTGATTCAGGAGGAGGCCTTTGGCGACCTGCCTTTACTTGTTGCTCTGAGTTACTGACGCTTTCTGCTTACTCTCTGCTATCTGCTGACTATCTGGGAAAAACTTGGCTTTGCCTCTAAATTGAGAGCAGAGTTCTGATCTTAAAAGCTGAAAACTCTTTTTTTTAAAAGCAACAAATAACAGCACATAACACCTTACTTCCTCATTTGGACAAGTTAAAGTTATTTTAAAATCCTATTGTCATTCTCACAGCAAGTCACAACATTTTGCGTAAGACATGAAAATATTGTTTCAAAGTATAAAAGCACACATCCTAAAACAATATTATTCCATATTTTTAGGATTATTATTGGGTAGATTGTCCTCTCTGCCATGAAAGTAGTTTTGAATAAATCCATCTGAATATTCCAAAATCGAGATTATTCTAAAACAATCCCAAGCATCTGAAGAAGAAACATACATGTGGCTTTCCTGCTGTGCATATCATGGGGCCCTGTGTGTATCTAAAACGTGTGTTTCTGTGTTTGCTGCAGACAGATTGTGGCAGTGTGATCCTAAGGGTGCTTACTGGAGGACCATCATTTTTGATGTAGATTGGTAAGGGCCCGGCATGCTGTCTTGAGTTCTGTCTCAAGCTGTTTATGTTCTTTCCACTAATTCCACCCAATATTTTCATCTTAAATTGCATTAACAGTGTAGACAGGCTGTTACAATGCCTAAGTACGTTTTGAGTTATTGAATTGATTTATATCTCCATTATTTCTTAACAATTATTGAGAGTAGAGAGAAAAGAAACTTAAGAAGTCCAAATGTCCATCGACCAACGAATGGATTAATAAATTGTGGTACATGTATACCATGGAATACTATGAAGCCTTAAAGAAAGATGGAGACTTTACCTCTTTTGTGTTTACATGGATGGAGCTGGAACATATTCTTCTTAGCAAAGTAGCTCAAGAATGGAAGAAAAAGTATCCAATGTACTCAGCCCTAATATAGAGCTAATTTATAGCTTTCATATGAAGGCTAAAACCCAATTATAGCACAAGAATACCGGGAAAAGGGAAAGGGCGGGGAGGGGAAGGGGGAGGACAGGTGGAGGGAGGGCAATTGGTGGGATCACACCTACGGTGCATCTTAGTAGGGTACTGGTGAAACTTAT
>CAUYRH010062280.1:0-44216 GCA_963574655.1 Perodicticus potto
GGGTCGATGGGCATTTGGGCTTCTTCCACATCTTAGCAATTATGAATTGGGCTGCAATAAACATTCTGGTACAAATATCTTTATTATGATGTGATTTTTGGTCTTCAGGATATATACCCAATAAAGGAATTAAAGGATCGATTGGCAGATCTATTTTTAGATCTCCAAGTATTCTCCAAATATCTTTCCAAAAGGAATGTATTAGTTTGCATTCCCACCAACAGTGTAGGAGTGTTCCCCTTTCTCCACATCCACGCCAACATCTCTGGTTTTGGGATTTTGTTATGTGGGCTAATCTTACTGGAGTTAGATGATATCTCAAAGTAGTTTTGATTTGCATTTCTCTGATTAATCTGTAATTTCTTTTGTCAGTGTTTTGTAGTTGTCCTTGTAGATATCTTTCACCTCCTTTGTTAAATATATTACTGGGTATTTTGTTTTTATTTTAAATGGAAACGCCTTCTTGATTTGGTCCTTGGCTAGACAATTATTGGTATACAGAAATGACACTGATTTCTGGGTATTCATTTTGTATCTTAAAACTTTACTGAATACATGTATCAAGTCTAAGAATTTTGGGGTGTAGTCTTTAGGGTTATCTAGATATAAGATCATACCATCAGTGAACAGGAATAATTTAACTTTCTCCTTTCCAATTTGGATGCTTTTTCTTTTTATTTTTCTCTTACCTAATTGTTCTGGTGAGGACTTCCAGTACTATGCTGAATATGAGTGATGAAAGTGGGCATGCTTGTCTTATTTCAGTTCTTAAGGGAGAATGCTTTCAACTTTTCCCCATGAAGTATGATGCTGGCTGTGGGCTTGTCATGTATGGGCTTTATTATTTTCCTGTTTGTCCCTTCTATGCCTAGTTTATTGAAGGTTTTTATTATGAAGGATGTTAAATTTTATGGAATGCTTTTTTGTGTCTGTTGAGATGATGATATGATTTCTGTCCTTCATTCTGTTAATGTGATGCATTACATTTATTGATTTGTATATGTTGTACACCATTTTTGCATCTCTGCTATAAACCTACTTGATCATGGAATATTATCCTTTTGAAGTATTGTTGGATTTAATTTACCAACAATAAATTATTGATATTTTGTTGAGGATTTTTACCAAACAATACCTTATTGGTAATTCTTTGAGGATTTTTTCGTCTACGTTCATCAGGGAGGTTAATCTGTAGTTTTCTTTTTTTGGTGTGTCCTTGTCTGGTTTTGGCATCAAGGTAATACTAGCTTCAGAGAGTGAGTTGAGAATTCCCTCCTTCTCTATTTTTTGGGAACAGTTTCTGGAGGATTAGTATTATTTCTTCTTTAAATGTTTGTTTGAATTTGCCTATGAATCCATTTGGTACTGGACTTTCCTTTTTTGAGAGATTTTCTACAACTAATTCAACCTTGCTACTCATTTTTGGTCTGTTCAGGAGTTCTATTTCTTCCTGGTTCAATCCCAGAAGATTATATTTCCACTTCCTATAGATTTTCTAGTTTGTGAGCATATAGGTGTTCATAATAGTCTTGAATGATTTTTTATATTTCTATGGTATCATTTGTAATGTCTCTTTTTTCATTTCTGATTTTGTTTGTTTAGATTTTTCTCTTTCCTTTTGTTGGCTAGTCTAGCTAGTGTTTTATCAGTTTTGTTAATGTTTTTGAAGAAGGGACTTTTTGTTTCATTGATCCTCCACATTATTATTTTGGTCTCTATTTTATTTAGTTCTTCTCTGATTTTTGTTATTTCTTTTCTTCTGTCAGCCATGAGTTTTGTTTGTTCTTATATTTTCTAGTCCTTAAGATGTAATGTTAGGTTGTTACTTTGTGATCTTTCTACTTTTTTTGGTGTAGGCATTTAATGCTATAATGTTCTCTGTTAGCACTGATTTTGTTATATTGTACAAGTTTTGATATGTTGTGTTTTCATTTTCATTTACTTGAAAAAAATTTTTAATTTCCATCTTAATTTCTTTGTTGACGCAGTGATCATTCAGGAGAATATTGTTTAATTTCCATGTACAGTTTCTGAAGTACCTCTTCTTGATTTCTAGCTTGATTCCACTGTGGTCTGAATAGATACTTGATATGATTTTCAGTTTTTGGAATTTGTTACGACTTGTTTTGTGGCATAATATGTGTTCTGTCTTGGAGAATTTTCCATGTGCTGATGAAAAGAAAGCATGTTCTGTGGTTGTTGGGTAGGATGTTCTGTAAAGGTCTGTTAAGTTCATTTGGCCTAACGTCCAATTTAAGTCCAATGTTTCTGTGTTGCTTTTCTGTTCCAATGATCTGTTTGCTGCTATGAGATGTTGAATTTCCCCACTATTATTGTATTACTGAATCTCTCTCTCTCTCTCTCTTCCTCTCTCTCTCTCTCTCTCTCACACACACGCACACACCCACATACACACAAAATGTTTGCTTTATAAATCTCCATGCTCCCATATCTGGGGGATATCAAAGGGATTATTGTATCTCTTTGCTATGTTAATCTTTTCATCATTATATAATGAACTTCTTACTCTTTTTTCCACTATTTTTGATTTAATTTCACCTGTTTGTGTGAAATATCTTTGTCAACCCCTTTACTTTCAGTCTATATGTGTCTTTGTGCATAAGATGAGTTTTTTGTTAGCAGCATATAGTTAGATCATGGTTTGTTTTTTTTTAATTTATTGTGCCAATCTGTGTCTTTTAAGTGAAGCATATCATCTATTTATATTCATGGTTAATATTGATATGCGAGCTTTGTTCTTTTCATATTACTAGCTGTTGTCTAGTTATTTTAGAAATTCTTTGTTTCTTTTTCTCTTGTGTTACCTTTGTGATTCAATGAAATTCTGTTATGTTGCCATTCAATTCCTTCCTCTTCCTTCTTTGACGACTACTCTTTTTGTATTCCCATTTCATTGGCTTATGTAATATTTAATTAAATTATGTAATTTAGTTACAAGTACTATTGGCATAAATGGCAGGGACCCCACCCAGCTGACTCTTGGTAAACACACTGTTGAACTTCTGGTAGCAGAAGTACATAGGATATTGGTCTCACTGTGTTCTCTAGGTTGGAGTACAGTGGCCTGATCACAGTTTACTGTGACCTCAAACTCCTGGGCTCAAGCAATCCTCTGCCCTCAGTCTCCCAAGTAGCTAGGACTACAATCTTGTATCATCATGCTTGCTACGTTGCCTAGGCTGGTCTTGAACTCTTGACCTCAAGCAATCCTCTTGCTTCAACCTCTCAAAGTACTTGGATTACAGACATGAGCCACTACACCCAGCCAGACATGGCTGTTTTGTAAAAGCTCTCTAGGAATCTTTTGTTAACAACTGGAACCTCACCTAGAGCAAGAAAATTGGAGAAGTAGTTTGATATAGAGATATGTAATTGTGAATACTTGAGCTAAAAAAGAGTTTGTTTTAAAAATACAACTGTAATAGAATTTGAACCAATAAGCAAGTTATAATATAAAAGATATAAATCTTCCTCCTTTAACAAGAATTTTTCAAAATAAAGTAAAATATAACTATTTACTACACACACTCATACAACAATTTACTAATTCAATGATATGGCATGAAATTCTTTCATAGTAAAAAATCTACAACATCTTACTTCACTCCTATTGATACTACATTGTGTTCTGTATTACAGTGGAATCATAATTCACCTATTTCCTCATAGGTGGACATTAAGTCGACTCTAATTTTTTCAGTTTTACAGATAATACATTTTGCACATATCCATGATTATGTGCATAAATCATTCTGTAGAATAGACTTCTAGATGTAGAATTGCTAGATTATTTAGAAAGCTATTCTCAAATTGCCCTCTGAAAGGTTCACTGAAGTACATTTGCACCATCACATGTAAAAATGCCTCTCTTGTCTACCACCTTGCAATTACCAGGTATTATCAATCTTTTTTATATTATCCAATACAAGTGGATAATGCTTCTCAGTGATGTTTCAATTTGCATGTCATGATGAATGTGTGAGAATGAATACCTTTTACTATATCTTTAGCTCTATTAGCTATTTGATTGCTGTTTTTTAAAAGTTCATCTTTTATCTATTATATATGCTGTAAATATTTTCCTCCTCGTCTTGTTCATTTCTAATTTTGTTTTATAGAAGTGTTTTATTTTTTTCATAGTCAAGGTTGTCAATTTTCTTTCATGACTTCTGAATTTTATTTCTTATTTAAGAGAAATGTTCTCATTCCCAAATTATAAAATATGTACCCCTGGTTTTTGCATCTACTACTTGCATAGATCTGTCATTCATTGATCCTTATGATCATTAATCCATATGCCAAATATATACTGTATTTTACTTATGACTTGAAGTAAAGCTCTTTTGTTGCTGTTGTTGTTTTTCTTACCTCCAAATATCTTTCTTAGCACCAGTCATAGAACAGGACATCATTACTCCTGCATTTGAAATGCCTTCTTTTTTATCTAATCAGTCCCATACACAAAAGTCTTGTTTTTTATCTCTTTTTTTCCATGACTTCCCAAATTTGTTCTAATTTCTGTAGTTTTATAGAACTTACAGAAAGATAAGTCTGTCTTCATTATTATTTAGGTCTTCTTCCTTTTAAAAAATAAACAAATTTTATTTCTATTTTTCTTTAGATAGATTTAGAATTCTCATGTCAGGTTCTAAAGCAAAATCTCATTGAATTGTTACTGAAATTGCATTTTAATGGTCCACTAGTGCAAGAAGAATTGACATCCTTATGGTATTTAATGTTCCATGCAAAAACAAGGTCTGTCACTCCATTTATTCAAATAAATATGTTATATAGTCTTTACAAATATAGATCTTGTTCCTTTCTCTCACTTTCTTTCTTTTTGACAGTCTCACTCTGTTGCCCTGGCCAGAATGCAATGGCATCATCATAGTTCCCAGTAACTTTCTAGCTCTTAGGCACAAGCCATCCACCTGCCTCAGTCTCCTGAGTAGCTGGAACTATAAGTGTGCACCATCACACCTGGCTAATTTTTCTGTTTTTTAGTACAGATGTGGTCTTGCTCTTGTTCAGGCTGGTCTTGAACTCCTGAGCCCAAGGGTTCCTCCTGCCTCAGGCTCCCAGAGGTGCTAGGATTATAGGTGTGAGCCATGGTGCACAGCCTAATCTTGCACATTTCTTGTTAGGTTTATCCCTGAATGAATGAACATGTATATATGTATGTATTGATTATTGCTGATATATGACAACTGGTATAAACATATTTCTCATATACTCCATTTTATCTTAGATCGTATAAATCTTTCACATTTTAAATGTAGTTCTCTCTTAATTAAGCAGCTTACCAAACTCTCATAAAGTCTAATAATTTAGTTGATTGTCTTTGGAGCTATGGAACTTATATTTGACAAAATTCATTTATTGAAATTTCTCTTCAACTATGGAACTAAAAATTACTCAATAGGGGAAATTAGAAATGCTGACAACAACTGATGACTATTCTTATAATTTTACCTGAGTTTTCATTCTTTTTATATGTGCATAATTTCTCCTATGTAATTGTAATCACATGGTGTCATTAACTGGGTGTACTTTAAAAGAAAATATGCATTCAACAACCAAAACTTTTGTTTCTTTTATAAGGAGCTTTGTGCTTCTCAGTAATGTGAAGAAATACTTATGTAACCTGTGCTACTGAGACTTACTGAGTTCAGTTCAATCCTTTCTTTTTATGCAGGCCTGGCTTGGTGGCATTTATACCACCCAATTATAGTTCAGTGTAAGGAAGCCCTTTCTCCTTACACCACACACAGCTGCTGACCTCACTGCACACTCAGCCATTCCATTTCAGGCCTCGATCGGAATCCCTCTTATAGCACAGGTGATGTGGAAGTTGCTAGGGGTTTATAATTCCATTTACAAGACTGAATAGATCATAATCCACGTAATTGAGATTACCTAAGAAAACTTTCAAAAAACACTTTTCCTATTGCTCTCATTGACACAAATGTGTATACGGTTTGGGTTTGGGTTTGGGTGGGTTGATTTATTTTTTTCTTCTGTATTACTTTAAATTGGATTTCCTCACTTGCTTACTTTGTTATGTATATGGATTGCTCTTTCATTCTGTCAGCTCTCTGCTCATTCACCTTTCCAAAGAGGATTTCTTTGTCCTGCTTATCTAAAATAGGAAATTCCTGCTCTAAGTCCCCTGACCAGACCCACTTTGGACTTATGCAGGGGTGGAGAAGAATATAAATAGAGGCCAATGTATCCTATGCCCATATATGTGAGCTTCACGCACACATATGTTAACCCCTCAGTTAGCTTTTTCTACTTCCCTTACATAACTCTTCAAAAAACTACCTTTGACCTTCCACTGGACCTACAGGTGTACATACCTATGGTAGGCTTCTTTTGGGGAAAGATAAGACCAACCAAGCCCTGTCTTTGAGCAGATGATTCCATGATCTTGGGCAATTTGGAGTATAACTGTGGGCAGTGTTGTGCGCTCCAGGCAGGGATTTCCCATTGGTGCTCAGAATTCCAGTCCTGCGAGGATTATAGCTGCAGGAGGCATGTGCGAGGCCCAGGACCTCTTGTGCCTGGGTCTAAGATTCTTATTGCTCCTGATTATCTGCCCCTTAGTTGATTATTTCTCTTACTCTACCTAATAGTTTTCCATTGTGCTTATTTCTGTCTAATTATTTGCATGTTTATTTCTTGTGTCTATCTTTTATTAAATAAAGTTCCACAAAGAAAAGAAATTTATTTTGTTTACTGCTTTATTCCCTGTACCTAGAAGTGCCTTGATCAAGGAACAATAAATACTTGTCAAGCAAATGAATGAATGAATTCCGAACTGTATTGAATAGCATTTGTAGCATTAGTAGAGAGCATTACACAGAAATTGTATGTCTAAAAATTTCCTCCTTTTCATGAGGTAGCAAAAAAAGAGAATAGTGCCTCGTATCTCCTACTTTGCTGCATCTGTTATTCCTTAAGTAAACGCTACAATGTCTATGTAACATTAACTAGTAAGGTTGTAAAAATTAAACAAGATAACATTATGAGTCTAAACGGATTTTTTTTCTATTTTCTCAATTTATTTACTAAAAAAGTTTAAGCTTTCCCACTTAAGTCCAATCCTCGAGGGACTGGAATTCTAAGCACCAATGGGAAATGCTTCTTTATCAACTTAAATTAGGCTGGGTTCATGCCTATCATCCCAGCACTTTGGGAGGCTGAGGCAGGAGGATCACTTGAGGCTAGAAGTTTGAGATTAGCCTGGGCAATGTAGTAAGACTCCATCTCTACAAAATTTAAAAAATGAAAAGGAAAGAAAGAAGAGAAAAACTTGCTGGGCATGGTGGCACATGCCTATCATTATAGCTACTTGGGAGGCTGAGGCAGGAGGATCTCTTGAACTCAGGAATTCAAGGTTGCATTGAGCTGTGATCATACCAGAGCACTCTAGCCTGGGTGACAGAACAAGATCCCATCTCTTAAAAATAATTAACTAAGTTAAATTTACTTAAATTGTTTCTTATTCTATTAGTTTATTTATCTACTCCTGAGCCTAACACCATACTGTCTAATTCTTATAGCTTTAGAGTATGTTCTGATATCTGAGAAGGACAATTGATACCTGTTTTTCTTTGTCAAAGTTTTTTTGTTATTGTTAATTTTGTTTTCCACTGTGAACTTTACAACCATCTTGAAAAATTCCATGAGATAATATTTTATTTAGTTTACTGGTTAATTGGCAAAGTATTGCCATTTTGGTACATTGAGCCAGCCAATAGTTTCATTTAGGCCTTCTTTTTCTCCTGCAATAAAGTTTCATAATTTTAAAAAATACAACAATAGTGACACTTCACAAACCTGAGGGTGACAAAGGAAGACTCTACTCTAAAAAAAAAAAAAAGAAAAGGAAAGGACTTAAGATTCAGTTTGAAGTGAATGTTCTTATTAGATATAGATGAGTAGTTATTTCTTTGTTTTCTTCTGTGGTTAGTTATTCTAAGTCTTTTTTTATATAATCTTAGTAATTTATGATTTTCTAGAAAATTAACAAAACATTTATATAGATTTATAAGTTTATTAATAATGACTATAACATATTCTTGTGTCTCATATTTGTAGTAATAGACTCTTTTTTATCCTTAATGTTGTTTTTATGTTCTCTCTAATTTTGTATTGATCTTGTTTGCCATATTAGATTTATCTATTTTATTTCTCTTTTTAACTTTGGATTCATTAATTGCTTTTATTTTTTCTTTAAATTTCCCATGGGTTTGGTTTCTGCTTTTATCTTTGTCACTTTTTTCCTTCATTATCACCTATCTTTGATTTTATTTGTTGCTATTTTAGTTTCTTAAGTTTTGTGCTGGATTCATTTGTATTTAGTTTTCCTCATTTCTAGTATGTACTTAAAGCTATACATTTTCTTTTAATTGTGATTGTGGCCACATGGGATACTACATTTTAACCCCTTAAAGAAGTCCTGGCACATAGTTGTCATTTAAAAGCATGTTTTCATATAGCATGTAAAAAGTCTTGACATTTAAAAAAAGCTGCTTATATTGATATTATCTACTTATCTTGAATAAACATTTTCCTAGTGATAGTTTCATAGCTATTTACTTTTCTTATCACCAAATTAAAGAAGAAATTATCTTGTTTTTTTCTCATTCTCTACTGCCTTTTAGAATTATCTGTGGTGGGGCACTTAAAAAAATCTTGATCCTGAGGCCTCAATCAAACTAATTATCTCAGAATCTCTAGTGTAAGACCACAGGGATCAGTATTTTTAAAGCACTCCAAGTGACTCTGAGGTATGGCCAAGGTTATGATTTACACTGATCTTAACTCACTGTCCTATCGCTCTTAATCATAAATTGCAGCTGTTTTAAAAGGCCAAAAGTATCATAAAATGAACACATGTAAATGTAATGTAGATTTTTTTCATGGATAATACTCTGTGTGATAGTTTGGCAATATTTACTCATTGACTTTGGAATTCCCTAATATGTAATTGAATACTATTCTAAATATATTTTTATAGTATTTAGTATTTTTATATTTAGAATTTCCTCTGGAATTACACAGATTTATTAAAGTGAAGAGAAATGTAGATTTCCAGACTAGCTCAGGAGAGCCTATATAATCCATACTGTAGCTAAACTATTTTTTTTAACAGAAAAGTAATAGGCACAATTGAATTAAATAAGTGGTTTATATTCTTGAATGATGATGAGCTGAGAGTTGGGTTTTTCAAAGTTCCTCACTGTAAAATCACTTTCCCAGTCATCTAAAGTGTAGTGTCTGAAACATGATTATACAGGGCTGGGAAGTCCAAAATATTAAGTCCAGCTTGATTAACTGACATATAGGTGAACTTGGGCAGATGTCTACACACTCTGAGCCTTAAATATAAAATGGGGATGACCTATCTAGAAGGATTCCTTTAAAGGATACACATGGGCTAGGTGCCTGTGGCTCAACGGGCTAAGGCGCCAGCCACATAAACCTGAGCTGGCGGGTTCGAATCCAGGGCAGGCCCGCCAAACAACAATGACGGCTGCAACCAAAAAATGGCCGGGCGTTGTGACGGGTGCCTGCAGTCCCAGCTACTTGGGAGGTGGAGGCAGGAGACTCGCTTGAACCCAGGAATTGGAGGTTGCTGTGAGCTGTGATGCCACAGCGCTCTACCCAGGGTGACAGCTTGAGGCTCTGTCTCAAAAAAAAATAAATAAATAAAAAATAAAGGATACACATGATACTGAGCAGGTCCTTGGTGAGAGTTTCCATAAAATGTTGATAGCACTGCTGCTTATCATTTTATAAGTCTTATGACATTGTCCTTTTCATTGCTACAATAATATCTCTACTTGCCATGAAGTAGAGATATTACTCTACTTGCCAGCCATGAAGAATTGTTTAATCAAGAAAGAAGAAAGAAATGCTTTCGGTGTTCAATGTTGACCTCAGCTAGGGTTACATTCAGATGAGGCCAAAGAGGTGTCGTGTAAGAACACTTCCATAAATGGACACTCTTCAAAGTGGAAAAGTCAAGGTACACATGTATACGATGTGTTTTCCTTTTAAAAATTTTTAATAAATATTATAAAATATATGGACATGTTTTATTTTCTCTGATTGCTTTTTTGGAGCAGAATTCATGCCTAGTATAGCTTTTCTCTTTGCTGCAACAGAGGGGAGACATTCTGTGACTAGCAGAAAATCATCATGTATTGGCAACCCACTCCCGACACCATAAAAGGTGGACAGATTTGAGTAAAGTTTGTGCCATTCCAGAGCCAGTGTAGATTTTCTCTAAATGAAAAGCAGAAGGAAGTAAGGAACTTCTTGGTTTGTGTTTGTACATAAGATTTGTAGGAGAGACAGAAAGAGTTTGAGAATCTTGTAGTGATTGAATTAAGGTAATTCTGGTATTGGGCTGCAATTTGATGATGGAATGCTATACTCATACACAACTTGGTCTAAATTTACATACCTAATTGGCTGTACCCACATGAATGAGTAGGTGGGATGGAGTCTATATGGGCCCTCAAAGCCTAAAATATTTACTCTCTGTTCCTTCACAGAGAGTAATTCCTGTGGATTCCTGTGGTCCAGTTTGCTGATTCCTGGTCTAGAAGGTCACGTAGGCATGTCTGAGAGGAAAAAGTTACAACGACTGAGAGCCTAAAGTGTCCCAGCACTTGCTCATTCAGCACGGCATTTAGTCCCCACAATCCTGCAGGATGAGAGACATTTCCCCATTTTCACAGGAAAAAGAACTGGTTCCCAGGATTCAGTCACGCCCACATCAGTCCAAACCAGTGTGATGCCAAAGTCCTTTTATTTCTTTTGACAATATTTCTTCCTTCTGGGTGTGCACTGCTGACAAAGGGTCCAATTTCTGGATCAAAGTAGAATGAGATGTGGTCCAAGGTAAAGAATACTAATAACATGCATTCAAGCAAAAGGAGCCATGAAGAATAGAAGGCGAGGTCCTGGACCGATATGAGATACTGGAATCTTGGTGAAACAGGAGGCAATAAATAGACTGTGAGTTCAGAGGCCCAGGGGTGAAAGCAGGCGAGGGCTGAAAGGCAAAGGAGGACACATTTGGAGCTCTGGGTGCTCCGGCTTCTACCCAGACTGGCCACCACCACGATCTGTGCATGCCCAGACATTTAAAGGGTCCTTCTGTTATTTGTGTACTAAAGGCTAATTGACATGCCGGGAATCCAGTTCTGATTACTCCATAAAGACATTTTCTTGACTATAACTATATATTTTCCAATCATCTTTGTTGATTTCACCATCAGATCATTGAACCTGCCACTAAGAGAAGGCAATTGCTCTGTCTTGGCCTCAGTGGAGACCTGCACCTTAGCAATGTCATTGTGAATTCAAGGTCAGAAACTGAACTTTGGAATCTGAGGGAATGGTATAGTCATCAGTTTATCTCGCAGTGATCAGGATTTATGGTCAATTCAGTAGGACCAATTAATCCTACTGTAAATTTATAGCAGAGAGGAATGAATTATTTGTGCTCATCAATTATGATACAGATGTCCTGATCTTCTGGATATTATTTCTAGTTTGTATCCTCTAGACGGCATGTAGACTCCCCGCTTCTATAAGTGCACCCTGGACATTATTCTAAAATGCCCTATAAATGAGGACTCTGGAGGTGGTCTTGAGTTTATGCTCTTATTTCTTTACTTTCAAGCCCTATAACTTGGACAAGTTACCTTTTTTTTTTTTTTTTAATTTGAGACAGAGTCTCAAGCTGTTGCCCTGAGTAGAGTGCCATGGCGAACTCATACCTCACAGCAACCTCCAGCTCCTGGGTTCAAGTGATCCTCTTGTCTTAGTTTTTTGTATTTTTAGAAGAGACGGGGTCTTGCTCTTGCTCAGGCTGGTCTCAAATCCATGAGCTCAAGCAGTCCACCCACCTCAGCCTTCCAGAGTGTTAGTGGCGTGAGCCACTGTGACCAGTCCTACTTTTTTTTTTTTTTTAAGAGTTGAGGTCTCACTCTGTCACTCAGGCTGGAGTGTAGTGGTGAAATTATAACTCACTGTAGCCTTGAACTGCTGGGCAACAGAAATCCTCCTGCCTCAGCCTCCTGAGTAGTTGGGACTATAGGCATGTGACACCATGCCCAGCTAATATTTCATATTTTTTGTATAGATAGGATCTCCCTATGTTGCCCAGGCTAGTCTGGGGCTTCTGGCCTCAGAGGATCCTCCGCCTCGGCCTCCCAAGGTGCTGGGACTATAGGTATGAGCCACTGCATCTGGCCCTACTTAACTCTTCAAAATTCAGTTTCCTCATGCATATTATTATTATGTGGTTTAAAGAAGAAGATACCTGAAAACAATGCTTAACACAAAGCCTGGTATGTAATAAACATTGTACAATGTTATCTTTACTTATTTGCATATGTATTCATCTCTTAAAGGAGACAAGAGAATTCCTCTCCCCAATCTTTGTATTACCAGCATGCATTAGAAGTCATCTCTTAGAATTATAGCATAAGAATATGGGGAAAGGGACAAGGGAGGGGAGGGGAGGGGGGAGGCTAGCTGGAGGGAGGGTAATTGGTGGGGCCACACCTATGGTGCATCTTAGAAGGGTGCAGGTGAAACTTACTAAATACAGAATACAACTGTCTTCATACAATAACTAAGAAAACGCCATGAAGGCTATATTAAACAGTTTGATGAAAATATTTCAGATTGTATATGAAACCAGCACATTGTACCCCTTGATTGCACTAATGTACTTAGCTATGATTCAATAATAAAAAAATAAATAAATAAAATGTAAAATACCCCTATTTAAAAAAAAAAGAAATCATCCCTTAGGATATAATAATCTCTGATAGTGACTATTTTTTACAATATTAATTCTTATAAACTTCTGAAAATAGAGCAAAATGTTTTTGAACTTGTCTCAAAATTACAGAGCATTTGTCCCATGTGTCTGGCAGCAAATATATGTTTATCTCCCATCTAGATGAATAATAGCAACTAACTAATGCACTCAGGGAAGGTCATTTTCCATGTATTATCTCCAATCTCCAAAATGATTCTGAAAATTGATTGCTGTAATCTCCTTTTTTTTTCCTTTTTTTTTTTTGAGATAGAGTCTTACTATATCGCCCTCAGTAGAGTGCTGTAGCATCACAGTTCACAGCAACCTTGAACTCTTGGGCTCAAGTGATTCTCTTGCCTCAGCCTCCCAAGTAGCTGGGACTTTAGGCACACACCACAATGCCCAGCTATTTTTTTGTTGCAGTTGTCATTGTTGTTTAGCTGGCCCGGGCCGGGTTCGAACCCACCAGCTTTGGTGCATGTAGCCAGTGCCCTAACCACTGTTCGCCAGGTGCTGAGCCAAATCTCCCGTTTCTTATGTGTGGAAACTAAACTCAGAGGTTAGAGGCTATATACTAAAAATGCTAACAACTTTTAGCAGTTGAGATTACAGAGGTTTTTTTTTTTTTTAACTTCTTTTTTACATTTTCTGTGTTATCTATTTTATAATAAATATACATCATTTTATGATCAGAAATATAAAAACCTATTAACAATATAAAAATAATAACTTGCCCAGGCCGCAACCAGCAAGTAGAGTAGATTGGCTTTGAACCATCTCTCATAGCAAAGCCCATGTTCATTCTTTCTATCCTGAATTCAATAACTATTTATTGCTTGTGTCTGGTGCCACATGCCAGGCACTGTCCTGGGCGCAGGGAAAGCAGTGACTAAACCAGGCAGGAACATCTGCTCCCCTGAAAAGAATTCAGGGACTAGAAAGACAGTAAGTAACAGACACTCCCTTACTTTACCCCACCTCCGTCCACCCTTCCCTTAGTCCCCCACTGAGTGTGAACACTTGGTCTGAGAAGGGGAGATCCAGAGGGCAAAGGCCTTTCAGATGGCATTTGAACAAACAAAGAGGGACAAGAAAGAGGTGTGCTGAGAGAAGGATTCTACTCAGAGGGAGCAGCAATCCCTTGCTCCTGGGGGTCCTCTTGATGCAGGTGGTTCTCATTATCTATCTGATGTGACCAATGGTGACTGCGCCATGGGATCTAACTCTTTAACATGGAATATCAAAGAGTAGTTTCCATTGTACGAAATGCTTTCACGCTGTCATGAGCCTAACAACAACAACAATTAAAGTCTGATGTTTAGCATTTTTTTTTCATTTATCTGCAATGAGCTTAAGCATGCTTATGAAGAATCTGGTAGACTCTGAATATATTTTCAATAAATTAGTTACACGTGTACTATTCAAATCTTTTTGTCTCCCCCCACCCTTTTTTTTTTTTTTTTTTTTTTGCTATTTTTGGCCGGGACTGGGCTTGAACCCACCAACTCCGGCGTATGGGGTCAGTGCCCTAACCCTTTGAGCCACAGGCGCTGCCCAGTTTCCCTTGTATTACAAGTAAAATCTAAATGCCAAGAGCCATACAACTCAATAATTTGACTATCATGCTAAGAACAAGACCCAATTTCTGAATTAATGTGTATTAAGAAGAGCCAAACCAAAAAATATTAGTTATTAAAAAACTTGAGTAGGCATACTCATTAGTGTAACTCCGAGTTTTCTCTGAAGTCTCATGCTACTGACTTAATCTTGCTCTATTATACAACATTTATGATTTATTTTAGTCTTCGGGAAGGGTTGTATGGGAAAAAATGTTGATGAATTAAAAAAAGAAAGACTAGGGTGGCACCTGTCACTCAGTGGTTAGGGCGCCTGCCACATACACCAAGGCTGGTGGGTTCAAACCCAGCCCATGCCAGCTAAAACAACAACAATCACAACAATAAAATAGCCAGGCATTGTGGGAGGTGCCTATAGTCGCAGCTACTTGGGAGGCTGAAACAAGAGAATTGCTTAAGCCCAAGAGTTTGAGGTTGCTGTGAACTGTGATTCCACAGCACTCTATGGAGGGTGACACAATCAGACTCTGTCTTAAAAAAAAAAAAAAATTACTGGAAGGTGCGGTGGCTCACGCCTGTACTCCTAGCACTTTGGGAGGCCGAGATGGGTGGATTACTTGAGCTCAGGAGTTCAAGACCAGCCTGAACAAGAGCAAGACCCTATCTCTAAAAATAGCCAAGCGTTGTGGCTGGTGCCTGTAGTCTCACCTACTTGGGAGGCTGAGACCAGAGAATTGCTTGAGCCCAGGAGTTTGAGGTTTCTGTGAGCTATGATGTCATGGCACTCTACCAAGGGCAACAATGTGAGAGTCTATCTCAAACAAACAAACAAACAAAAAAAAGTAAAACTATAATATTCCTTTCTTACAGAGCCGGCATTGTGTCAAGCAAACATCATATTGGCCCATACTCATTTGCAAGGTTCAAATTTGAATATTTTGGTGTATGTTATTTTCAAGTCTGTATTTGCAAATCTAGAATCTGTTTTTCTGCAAATACATCATATTGTATATAAAATTCTTTCATATGCATACACACTCACATGATTCTCACATATTGAGTATGGCTTGCCTTCCTGGCACCAACTCACAACAATTTAAGTGACATCCAGACTACTTCAATTTGTTCATAGAAACCATGAAATGAATGTGACCAGCCTTGAGGAATAAGATGTCAAAATCATGTCAGTGACATGATATAAAGAAACATCAACATGTACATACAGTTGTACACATGTGATGGAGAGATGAACAAGTTTATGGAAAACATCTTTTTCAAGGGGACTTACCTGGTCTTTTGACACCGAACATTAAAATTACAATAGCTCAAAGCCATTGTCACCTGGAAGATTAGGGCCTGAAAATACTTCCAAGCGGGTATTTTAATCCTAACATGTTCTCAACAGAGTCATAAGGGAAAATCCTAGGTGTCCCATGTGTTTAAACAAAATAATAAGCTTCAAGAAGAATTTTATCCTCGTAAAGATGACTTCAATTTCTTCCTAATAAGAAAAATTTTTCAGCAGAAAATATCACTTGCTCATTCCCATGTGCAAAACCATTTGGGGTGAGTATGAGATGTCCTTATTTGTGGATTGTCAATTAATTTGCCCCACTTTATTTAGTATTTAAATGATTTGAACCATCTAATTGAAATATCAAAAGTATGTCCTTTATCCTCATCACTCTCTATCCTCCTACATGCTAGAGGAAGCCAAATATTCTAATGTTCATGTGTTTTGAGGCTATCAAGGACTACCTGTATTGTATTAAAATTAACTCCAAAGGCGCATTTTCCAATGCCCTATTCCACTCGGAACCTTGCCACTGCTTGCCCAGTGGGTGGCTCTCTCTTGGAAGTGCCACCAGAATGACAGGTAATCCTTATAAATTCCGTGTTCCCTCCATTCACAGGATACTGGAGAATGGTGGGCGTGTAGGGTGCTCAGCTACCATCCCTCCCAGCCCCTTCTCTCTCTCAGTTCTCTTTTTCCCTTGCTCAGCAGGAGAGATCTATTGAAATCAGGGAAAGGCAAGCAAACTTTCTTTCCAGGATTTGGGGAGAAGGGACCACCATCTCCTGCTACCTGGTTGTCTTCCCATGATGACTGGGGTAGAGGGTGGGGTTGGACACAAAACCCCTAGCTCTCGAAGTGGTGTTTCTCCATTGATTCTGTGGCTGGCTTCTTCTGTTTCTCCATTGATTCTCTGGCTGGCTCCTTCTGCCAGATATAGGCTGTAGTAGAACCTTTTTTCCTCCTCTTTGAGCCTTAGCAAAATTCCCTACAACAGGAGAAAGCACTTACCTGATGTCTGACATCTTATTGATATTTGATATCTGACATCTGACTAGTATCTTAATACTCTGGTGTAACAGCTACCACTCTAGGAGTTTTGCAGGGAGAGCTCTGGGGTGTGAGGAGGCACTTGTGAGCCATTCAACTGTGGAAAGTAGATGCCTTTCCAATGTGGTGAGGGATTGATGCCAGGAGTAAACCTGGGACAGGAGCGTGGCCCCCACCCTTGCTCTGGGGGGAGATGAGCTGAAATGTCTGCAAAGAGCAGCTGAAAATATTCAAAGTCTGAAGACAGACACTTTTGCTGTTTGGAAGTGAGCCAACCTCCATGCATGGATTTGCACCTGTTTATCTGAAGAATCTTAAAATGATAATCCCAAGAAAGAAGAAATATTTCTGTGGTTGAATGAGTCAGGATTTGTGTGTGGCTTCTCTTTTTCTTTTCCTTTTAGCCAGTTAAACAAGCTTCACTTTTCTCTTGCTTCAGTTATAAAGAGTCTCATTTAATTCATTAGTGTAACTTTATGCAGCTGGAGGTTTAATAAGTGGTAATCTCAGCATCGGATTTGCATATCTAAAAACACTGCTTACTCAGACCTATGCCCTACAAAAGCAGCAGTGAGAGTTAATCATTTCTGAGGAACTGATCAGACTGAGGACATCCCCTACTAATAGACATGGTGACAGACTCCAAAAGTCTTTTGAATCTGTTCCTTTCCTCCTTAGCAAATGGAATTTTCAGTTGAGAGGGCTGAGCTATGCAGCTGGACAGAGTCTGACAAGGGCCAGACGTTCTCAAGCTTTATCCTGGCCTTCTCCTAGGAATTTCTATAATAGTACAAATTGGGAACCAAAACTATTTGCTCACAGCTGGCCTGGGGATCAGGCATCTTCGCTGGTTGCAAATAATCTGCCAAAGCTGGAAAAGGAATCCATTTCATTGGTAGCTTAGATTACTGATTAAGTAAACTCCAAGTTAAGGTGAACAGCCATCCTAAAAATTAACCAAATAGCTATGTTACTTTCAAATGGTGCCTGGAACATAGGAGGTAATCAATAAATATATGTCACATGGAAGAATAAAGCTGTCCTAACTGATGTTTATGAGATGAGCTGGGAGACGTCAGAAGACTGGGAGGGCTATTGGATTAAATGCTTGCGGTTTGAGGGTCTGCTAATTCCAGCTCTCCTGACACCAGCATCCATTCAGTTCCTCCATCCTAGTTTGCAACAGTGATTTTGGACTCCTTCTCTTACGCTACCTTGCAATCTTTCAGCAAGTGCTGCCAGGTCCACCTCCAAAATATAACCGGATTTGCCCACTTTCTCCATTTCCACTGTCGCAGGCGACTCTAGTAGCTCCTAACAGTCTCCTTGCAACCATCAGCAACCATAGAAGGCTCCCTGTGTTACTGCTCCGCTTGCCACTCCGGTGCAGGTCCTCATCAGGGTCTCTGTCCTTCGGGATCTGCCTCCTCTCGCCTCTTCTCGTACCTTCCCCCTCCCCTTGCCAGTACACCTCAGACACAGGGACCTGCTTTATGTCCCTAGAACATGCACTGTGGCCTCCGCTGCTTCCTGGACTGTGAGTTTTGCTTGCATACCTTGCTGCTACTTCTCTCTCCGGTCACAGCCAAACATCACTCATTAGAGATGCCCTCCCCGCCTCCTTGGTCACTACACCCTTCCTGGAGGGGCCGCGCTGCGCCCCCTGCAGAGCGCTCGCGGTATCGCGATCTCTGTCGGCGTGAGTCCTGTCTCCGTCCAGCCGCGGCTGCCACCCCATCGGTCTTCTTCGCCGCGGAACCCCCAGCACCTAGTCCGGTCTCAGCTAACTGTTGAGTGAATGGGATGGATGCTGCTTTTCCACTGCCATTTCTTTTATTTGGATTGTGACCAAAAAATGTCACGCGGCGCTCGCTAAGAAACTGAGATCATGGCCCATTTCCCTTCACTTTGGGATGGCGAAGTAGAGGCTGGAGTTCCAGGTGACTTGCCCAGCGTCACTCAGCTCGTCAGGGGCACAGTCCAGAACAAAGCCGAGTCTCATGATTCCGTCTGGCTCCCGCTCCACAAAAAGTATGAACAGAGCCAGGTTCCAAGACAATTGGATTTTGTAGCTGAGTGAACAGTAAAACAGAATGTATGATGGAGGGGGAAGGAAAGTTAGACAAGAAAACATTATGAGATCTCTTAAAACAACAGGGGAGGGTGGAAAGATCCTGTAATAAGTAACAGAAGCTGTGGGGGCGGGGAGTAGCGTTTACTTTCAGCCGCGGGGTCACGAGTACAGTCCCGTGGGCTCCACGCGAGGTGCCCTGCCACAGGCAGTGTGCGTGCAGGAAGGATGTGAGGGGTGCCGGGGGGCTGCAGAGATGGGGGTGCTGAGCAGGCTTTGGGCGGTGCGGGGCTCGCCCTGCCTGCAGATATTCACATTCAGCTCCGGAAGACTGTTCTGGCCAATTGTAAACTTCTATGGGGTTGGATTCAACCCTGACAACCAGTTAGAGAGTCTTGATGTAAGTCCTTGGAATTCTGGTTGATCGTAGGTTATACCAAATATGTACAGAACTTAAACTGTGGTCTAGTGCTGAACAGGAAAGACTTCTAAATCTAAGTCATCTCCTCTTTCCCCCAAAGTTGTGCCCATCTAACTTGGCAAAAAAGTGATGATTCAGGCCAAAAGTGACTCAGGCAATGGTAGAGGAGAGAGAGGGCCAGCTTGTTGCCTAGTGCTATGTACTATGGGCTATACACACACACACACTCTCACTCACACTGTTCTCCATGTGGGCTCCAGCCTGTGAGAGATTGTGTTTGGGCTTTGAAGGCTGTTGAACAGGCTAGAAAGAGGTCATCCTTGGTCTCTGGGGTGGAATTCCCAAATCTGTGGTTAACTTTGAAGGAAATCAGTATTAGGTTGGAGAGCAAAGTCAATAGAAAAAGTCAAGGTCAAGTGTTCTCAGGCATTAATATCAAGGATGGGTACGGTGAGAAGAATCAAAAGGACAGAATGTAATTAATGAAAAGACTCTGCTTTATATGAAAGGATCTTGGGAAAGTGAGATTACTCCTCTCTTGGGGTTCCAGCAATCAGTCTACTTCAGTAAGTTTTAACTCATTCTCTCTATGTGGAAGGCATTCCAGATAAAAATAAAACAAACCAAGCAAAAAACCTCTGCAAGAGTCCCCTTGTAGTAGTACTTGTTTAATTTACTTACCAACCTGCAAAGATGGCAGAGGAATTTTCTGGAGACGAGCATCTCCTGATGCTAGGACCTGGCTTACATTTTAGTGGAAAAATGTTTGGAGTACAATAGAATTTCCTTTAACTTATGCACTGGTTGCTAATGATCACTGCTGTTAGTTAAATTTCAGTTTGATTAATAGAAGATGAATGTCTCTAATAAACTGGGGGCAGGGCAAAAAGTTAAAGAGTAATTGCTTTGTGGGAAGAGGAGGTGCTCAACCTCCTGAGAACTCTCCCCTCTTGCCCTACTCCCTAATAGTGCAAACTGGAGAACGTACTGAGGTGGAAGGGTAAAATTCATGCTACCAATGTAGATTTTTTAACTTTTTTTTTTTTTTTTTTTACTGAAAAAGACATTAAATAACATACAAATACCAGGGCAAGTCAAGAGAGATCATAGAAAAAAGGGAGCCTTAAATGATATATACCTTCTATGGGCACTTTTCTCTTTGAATAAGAGGCCTTGAATTCTCATTTTTCTCTGGGCTTCACAAATTATGTACCTGACCCTGTCTCAGCATCTTCGTTCCCATCCCCACTGCCACCTCCTCCAGTCCAGGCCCAAAGCTGCCTCAGGGACAGGCCCCACAGGCTCCTCACCATCTCTCTGCCTCCCATCTTAGTGCCCTTTTGCCCCTGCTCCAGTTTGCAAAAGTAAGCTTTAAACATGCAAAGTCTCCTGGGGTCTTCTCTGCCCTGTAGAAACTGCAACCTGCCTTCCAGCCTCACAAGTCCTTGTGAGATCCGGCCTGGCTTGGCTCCAGCTCTATCTCTCCCCGTGCTTTCTGTGCTCCAGTCATGGGAGGCGTCACTTACTGCCCGTGCATTCCAGGTTCTCCCAACACCCTGTTCCTTCTTCTGCCTTGTAAGTGCTCAATCCATGCATTTCACCTAGGATGACACTATCTGGAATTACCTTCTTTGCTCCAGACAAAGTTAGGTACTTGCCCCTTCTTTTCTCTGTACTGGCCTTTGAGGGTTTCTGTTGTAGCATATAGTATATAACATTGTAGCATAGAGGGGTTTTGTTGTTGTTGTTTATTTGTTTTTGTATTTCTTTCTCATTCTTTTTTTTTTTTTTTTGCAGGTTTTTTTTTTTTTTTTTTTGGCAGGGGCTGGGTTTGAATCCAACACCTCCGGCATATGGGGCCAGCGCCCTACTCCTTTGAGCCACAGGTGCTCTGAGTCTATGAGCAACTCAAAGGAAAATTTTGTTCTTTTTTCTTCATATGTATTAATTAATTTTAATAATATTTGGTAGGTATAGTCTATGTCCTAGGCATTTTTAGGTTGAGAATACAATAGAGAACAGCAAAAAACACAAGTAGCCCCTAATTTTTTTTTTTGAGGCAGAGCCTCAAGCTGTCACCCTGGATAGAGTGCCGTGGCATCACAGCTCCCAGCAACCTCCAATTCCTGGGCTCAAGCGAGTCTCCTGCCTCCGCCTCCCAAGTAGCTGGGACTACAGGCACCCGCCACAACGCCCGGCCATTTTTTGGTTGCAGCCGTCATTGTTGTTTAGTGGACCCGGGCTGGATTTGAACCCGCCAGCTCAGGTGTACGTGGCTGGCACCTTAGCCCGTTGAGCCACATGTGTCGAGCCCCTGTTATAGATTTTTGTCTTCCATGCACACCACCAAAACTATTATATTCAGCAACTTAGGTGACCTTCTCCAATGCCACTGCCCAAGTATAGGCTCAATCTGCCTACTCAGTAACCCAACATTATGTGTGTAAGTGGGTAGGTGGATGAATGGAAAGGGAGGTAGATGAGAGATGGGGACAGACAGTGAGGGTATATCTTAACTGCTCACCTAATATTCTACAGCCTATTTAAATGCAGATACACAATGAATTGTTAGAATGCTTTATATGTGCTGAGTTCCTCAAATGTGACTCTTCTTCTTCCAAAGGTAGATTAGAGGATTCTGAAGCTGAAAAGGATTCTGTAGTCAGTTATGCCAACCACTTTCCAGATGAGGGAAATTAGGCTGATGACATAGCCAGGTCCACAGTGCGTAGCAGAAAGAAATCAGATCCTGAGGTCCTGACCAAGCACTTCTCTGCAACACAATCCCACCTCCCTCCACGAGATTAAGTAGTTCAACAAAGAAGATCTTCACCAACAGTGCAAAGATAAACTTCCTCCCAACCTGCCTCAGGCAAGTAACCACAATTTGAGAATTAGTAAAACTCAGATACTGGGCGGCGTCTGTGGCTCATCGAGTAGGGTGCTGGCCCCATATACCGAAAGAGGTGAGTTCAAATCCAGCCTCAGCCAATCTGCAAAATCAGAAAAATGGCCAGGCGTTGTGGTGGGCACCTGTAGTCCCAGCTACTCAGGAGCCTGAGGCAGGAGAATGGCCTAAGCCCAGGAGTTGGAGGTTGCTGTGAGCTGTGTGACGCCACGGCACTCCACCAGAGGGCGATAAAGTGAGACTCTGTCTCTACAAAAAAACAAAAAACAAAACTCAGATACTGTAGGCTTTGCCACCCCTTCAACTTTCCCAGAGTGGAAAGAAGAAAGTGGTCAACTGGAAGAAAGTTTTACTCAACACATGAACATAGGAAGAGTTTTTGGAGACAGAGTCTTGTGTTTTTGTGTTTTCGCTTTCGTTTTTGGAGACAGAGTCTCACTCTGGTGTCCAAGCTAGAGTACCATGACATCACAGCCACAGCACCCTCAAACTCCTGGGTTCAAGTGATCCTCTTGCCTCAGCCTCCCGAGTAGCAGAGACTACAGGCGCCCGCTACAACGCCCGGCTCATTTTCCTACTTTTAGGAAAGACGTGGTTCTCAATCTTGCCCAGGCTGGTCTTGAACTTCTGAGCTCAGGTGATACTCCTGCCTGGGCCTTCCAGAGTGCTGGGATTCCAGGCGTAAGCACCGTGCAAGGCCTGATTTGTTCTTATTTTGTTGTTTTCCATAATAGTGAAAAAAAGCATGTTAATCAGCACAGTCCATCATTATTTTTCCCACAAAAGGTAAATATGTACAGCCTGAAAATCATGTCCATGAGGCCTTATTACTTTTCACATTCCCACCTATCAGTTTGCTTGCTGCGTGAGGACCCAGCTTTAAGATAACTCCGGGATGAAAGACTTCTCTGCATATGAAATATTCCGTGGCGCGAACCCAACAGCCCACTTTTCCTGAGTGCTCTGTTATTCTCACATCTGCTATGGCCACAAATAGCTTTTAAAACTGGACCAGGTACAGAAACCAGTCAAAAAAAAATAAATAAATAAAGTAAGAGGTTAAAATTTGGAAAGGCCTGTCATAGATTTCAGCTTCCAAGCACACCACCAAAACTTTAATATTCAACAACTGAAGCGACCCTCCCAGTGACTGCAGTGACCTCAGTGACTTCTGCTCCAGCCGACTGGCCACAGAACAATACAGCAAGGGAGAGGCCCACAGGGAACAGCCTCCAGCAGCTGCACCAACCAGCTAAGGTCGGAGGTCCTGAGGCTAAAGCTCCAAGGAACAGCAGAAAAGAACCTGTGCGCCTCTGAAGCCCCGTTTCAGCAAGGTGGCAGAACCTGCTGGAAGGGCCTTGCTCCCCGGCCCTTCTCTGCCGGGGAGTGAACGCCCTTTCTCTGCTGTCGGGTCGTGAATCAGCACTCTGACCCTGCCAGGCCGTGGTACAGCATCCGAATGGCAGACTGGGGCTGAAAAGAGCCTTGTGTGGGATGAGACAAGACTCTAAAGATAGCTGAGCTGCTGAGTCACTAGGGTATGACCACAAACAGTGCCTCCCCTCGCTGCTGGGTCAAGCTGGTGCCAGAGGCCCCTGGTCAATCTCTGCGCTCATTTTGGGGGGTGAGAGGCGACCTTGAAAACAAACTGTGCTCAACACAGAAATCGGGAAGCCTAAGGGAAAAACCCGAGCTGTAAATCCTAATAAATTAAATTTAAAATTCACTAACTGGACGAAAGCACGCTATCATATGACAAGGCGGTTTTCCTTAGGAACAGGTGCATTGAGGTTTTTTAAAATCTTAAATCTTCAGAGAGTTACACGATGGATGGAAGCCTGGAAAAACGCTGATGTGTCCTGGCAGAATTTCAGACGTAATAATTTTTTTCCCTCTGTAAGCCTTCCCTCGGAGGGGAGGAAAACGCTGCCAAAACCGAGGAGCCGGCGTTTGGAGGCAGGGAGGCTCCACTCAGCGCGGGGACACGCTGCGACCTTCAAGGCCAAATCCGAAAGCACCACGTTGAGTTTGTTAAAACGATTGAATGATCAAAGGCACGCAAGCCTTCATAAAGGCAAAAAATTAATCTGTTTAACATTTGGCTAAATTCTCGAGAGCTGAAGTAAATTTGAACCAAATTCACCACGCTCGCCTCTTCCTGTGGAAAATCCCCGCGAGTACCTCGGAGTGTCCAGCAGGTGGCAGCAGCGCCCCGTGTTCTGGTTCTTGGGCCGCGGCTGCAGCTCAGGCCGCAATTAAGGCGAGCAGGTAGGTGTGCAAACAGGGAGCTGGGGGCGCGCTCGCAGGGTGTCGGGCGCTACAGGCAAGTATGGACAGGCCTAATCCCACGTCCAAATCTCTTTTGAGGGAGGAAATGTCCCCCAGGAAATGCTAGGAATCAAAACACTACTCTTGCCATCAATGCGAAGGCGGTGGAGGATGAACCACGCCGAGTCTTCTGCTGACCTGCTGACCTCCAAGTGCAGCCTCTCCCACCGCGCCTGTCGCTCGCCATCTTTCCCGTGGTGGCGCCTTACGGACTCGCACACACTTTCCGGTGATGACACCTTACAGACTCGCACACACTTTCTGAGCCTTCGGAAGCCCGGTGAGAGGTGCCGCGAGCTCAGCCCACTCTCTGCCGCGCCCAGGTAAGCCCAGCACCACTCGCGGAGGCGGCCTAAGCTCCTCTCCGCTGAGTCTCGCAAATACCGATGCCGTGGGACAAAGTGGAGCGCATGTAGGATCCCAGATCCCTCAGTTCCTTAGGAGGACATGAAGATCTGCATACGTGCCATCGCGCGAAGCCAGACTCATGAAAAATACATAGAAATTCATGAAAAGTCTTTCACTGTTTATTTCATGCAGTGAAAACATTTATTCCAAACAGATCAAGGGAGGGGAAAAGAAATATTTTCTATAGCTCCAATTTCACGCACGCTGCTGTGAGAAGAACCACCAGGAGCTGGGAGGGGCAAAATCAAAGCTTTCCTTTCCGAAAGTAAGAAATCCAATCTGCCCTTACTTGGCCGGGCACTTGGCATCGCTTGTAGAAACTGAAGTTGCTAAATTATGTATTTCAATGGTAATCCCTTACAAATTAATAAGAAGTGCTAAATGACAACAAATGCCCTTCGGTGGGGTCCAGAAGCTCAACTCTAGAGTAGGTAGAAAGTGTGAAAAATTGGGAACTGCACTGACTCCTTCCCTGGGTTGGGTGAAGGGGCCAAGTTCCTCAGAGGAATGTAAACGCGGCAGGTGGCCCGAGGGAAGAGTGTGCTGGACTGAGCCCCAGCTGTGCTCACACTGGGATCCCAAAATACTTCTGCACCTGGAAGCAGGCTGGAGGCGTGAGGAGGGGACAGGCAGCCTCCCAGACAGACGGGCCCTCAGGAAAGAGAGCAGCTGGTTCATGACCACTGGGCCAGTGTTGGAGAGGAGTCGTGGCTGCCAGCAGAGTAGGACTCTGGTCACTCAGCCTGTCCAGCAGATTCTCACCTGAGTCTCAAGGGTGGTGAAGAAAGCCTTGTAATGTGTTGGTGCTGTTGGCCCTCACAGTGGTAACCGGTTGATGGTGGCGGTAGCAATAGGGACAGCAGTGGCCTTGGAAAGCCTCAGGGCCAAAGTCGCCATCCTCAGCCTTGAGGACTGGCAGTCTCCAGAGGGACACAGTGCCTTTGGGGAGAATCTGTGGCCCTGCAGCTATATTTGTCCTTGATGGCAGACACGTCAGCAGCAGGTGGAGCCAGAGTCTCCCTTGTGACCAAGAGAACTAGTTCTCCGAGAACTGGTTGTGGTAGTCTGAACAATGGCCCCAGAAGACGCCCATGGCCTAAACCCCAGAACTCGGGATTGCATCACCATACATGGCAAAGGGCACTTTGTCAATCCGGTTAAATGAACAACCTTGAGGTAGAGATGTGATCAGGGATTATTTGGGTGGGCCCAAGGTCATCAGCCACAAGGGCACTGATAAGAGGAAGACGGGACCCTGAATCCAAGAAGCAGAAGCAGCAGGCAGAGATGGAGGTGCAGATGCCACCAGGCCAGCTAGAGGAAGAGACCTCAAGCCAGGAGATGCAATTTGCCTTCAGAAGCTGGAAAAGGGAAGGAAATGGGTTGTCCCCAGAGCCGCAATTCCCAACCCAAGACCAGTACCAGTCCCCAGAGTCCGTTAGGAACCAGGCTGCACAGCAGGAGGTAAACAGCGGGCAAGGGGAGCTTCACCTGTCTTTACGGCGCTCCCCATCGCGGGCATCACTGCCTGAGCTCTGCCTCCCCTCAGATCAACAGCATTAGCCTCTCGTAGGAAGGGAGAGCACAGGTGCGGGATCGAGGTGCCTGCTCCTTCTGAGAAGCTAAAGCCTGGTGATCTGAGCTGGTGATGCTAATGCTAGGACCAGCTACTGCAGGAAAACAAGCTCGGGCCCTCACTGACCCTGCATCATAGTGAGTTGTATAATTATTTCATTGTATATTACAGTGAAATAATAATAGAAGTAAAGTATGCCAAAAATGTAATGTACTTGAATCATCCCCAAACCATCCGCTTCATCCCCCACACCCAGTCCGTGGAAAATTTGTCTTCCATGAAACCGGTCCCTGGTGCCAGAAAGGTTGGGGACCACCGTCCTAGAGCCTCCTTAGGGGACATGGTCCTGCTGACCCGGCTTAGATTTCTGACCTGCAGAATGATAAGACAAATTACCACAAAGTGTGTGCTAATTGGTCACAGCAGAAATGGGAAAACAATACACTGGTGGACACCTCTTTGAGAGCTTTCAGAATTGTTTGTGGAGATGAGGAGGCTCAATTCTCACCAGAACAAGGGGAAGTGGAGCCAGGATATTTGGGGGTCAGTGTCCGTCACAGTTTGTGTGCGCGGGGGACACAGGTCAGGGGAGGGTGGCCTTAGATCCACAGGTCTGCCGTACATGCCACGTTTTCTTGGCAGAACACTTCACCTTAGCCCTCACCTTAAACTCATGTTCAAATCATCAGCATCTGTTTTCTACAACACTAAGACTCAAGACCCCAACGTGCTTTGCTTCTCTCTCCTGTTGCTCTTCAACAATTTCCAAGAGACAAGTGGTTCCATGAGTTCCCCAAGGATACCACAGATGACCATGAAGGGACTCCCAGGTCATCTGAAACTCTGAGGCCAAGTTCCAGCCTTATCTCTTAAGACTCTAATAACTTGGCTCGGCACCTGTGGCTCAACGGGCTAAGGCGCCAGCCATATATACCTGAGCTGGAGGGTTCGAATCCAGCCCAGGCCCGCCAAACAATAATGACGGCTGCAACCAAAAAATGGCCGGGCGTTGTGGAGGGCGCCTGTAGTCCCAGCTACTTGGGAGGCGGAGGCAAGAGACTCGCTTGAGCCCAGGAATTGGAGGTTGCTGTGAGCTATGATGCCACAGCGCTCTATCCAGGGTGACAGCTTGAGGCTCTGTCTCAAAAAAAAAGACTCTAATAAGTTAACATTTCTCTGTCATTTGGTCTAGATTTTAGTTCTTAAAATCTTTCAATCCTTAAAATTCTGCTGAAGAAGCATTTTGGAAATGTCTTCAGAGGTTTGTCTTACGGCTACACCAGAAATCCAGCCCACCCACCTGAGGTTTAAGGCTCTCTTTTCAGCCAGGTCATCATTAAAGATGGAGGATTGTTTTTCAGGGACCAAAAAAAGTATTTGAATTGGCTGTATTCACTCCGTACTTCCTGCCAAGGAATCAGTTGTTTCTTCCCAAGAATCAAATGTATCCCAGATCTGAAAAACATACAGTCTCTCTATCAGCCATCACTGTACATTTCACTGTATCCAACTCTATTATCTCTGCGACAGAGATCCAGAAATACTCAAAATACTCAAAAGATTGCAACTAACAAAGGATTTCCAAACTTCCTTTAGCTTTGATATCATTTTTCTTACTCCTCACACAAGAGCTGTCAAAAAGAAGGAAAACAATGACAGATTTGTTCAGATTCCTTTTATTATTTTCTCTGACCACCTTTTGGCAGAGACTCCGATGAGTAGTCAGATGATATGAAAGGAAATAATGACAGGCCAAAAGCAAACACTTGACCGTGATGTTCAGCCTGGGAACAACCTGCCACGTCCCATTCTAGCCGGACTGTCCTCTGAACAAGTTAGACAACCGTGGACAAGTCTCAGCCTTTCACGGCTTGTCTCTTCTGCCTTACTCCACCGTACCTTACTCCACAGTACCTCCACATTTGTTTCAAAGTTAAACATTTAATTTGTCTGCCAGTGAGATTGTTTAACATTTCCGCTCCCTATTTTCAACTTGACGCTGGCACTGAAGGGAATGCTGATGTACACTGTAGAGTCAAGTATTCCACTGGGGACGTGGGTGCCCTCCTTTAAAAGCATGTGCCTGTCCACCCTGTCACGCTCCACCAACGGGCCGCGCATTCCCGTCCTTGTCGCTCAGGTTCACTCCATGTTTTCATGTTCTATGTCCTATACCATTTGAAAGCATCCTCTTCTTTTACCAACTTTCTCACATTTCAAGCTCGGCTCATCTCCCATCTCCTCCATAAGGCCTTCTTGCCGGGCTATTCAAAGAAATCGCACTTTTTCAAATTCACGGCATTGGCTCTTTGTAGCATCCGGCTGGGGTTCAATGTTGGAAGCCTTTGGCTGTTAATGCCTATGTTATTTCATTTGTTTTCCCACATGTCTGATGTTCTAGTCACATCATAAGCTTCTTAGACGTTAGAAGCCACGTAAGCTATTGTTTTTAATTCCCCCTAGCACCTAGATCTGTGTCTTGCACGTGAAAAGCACTCATTCGTTTATCATGTAGCATTTATTTATTAAACTAGTTGCCAATTCATAATTGTTGAGTAAATGAGAAGCAAAATGAATAATCAGACCCTTGATGAAGCAGAATTTAACGTTCTCATTCCACATTTACGTTGTTGCTATTCCAGGGCAATTTCTCCATTGGCAAATTTAAACAGCAAATATTCTGAACGGGGTTTCAGTACAGGAACGGGCTGTGAGTGTTCTTGTAAGAACCCCTGGCACAAAGTGCTACAGGCTAATTAAATGCCTAGAAGATCGGGTTTTGTAGACTTTTTTTTTTTTTTTTTTTTGTAGAGACAAAGTCTCACTCTATCGCCCTCCGTAGAGTGCTGTGGAGTCACAGCTCACAGCAACCTCCACCTTTTAGGATTGAGCGATTCTCTTGCCTCAGCCTCCCAGGTAGCTGGGATTACAGGCGCCCGCCACAACGCCCAGCTAATTTTTGATGCAGTTCGGCCGGGGCTGGGTTTGAACCCGCCACCCTCGGTATATGGGGCCGGCGCCCTACTTGCTGAGCCACAGGCGCCGCCCATGGGTTTTGTAGACTTTTAAACGCAGAAATAACAGAGACGGGCAAGGCCTAAACACCGCTGCTCCACATCTTCAGGTGGTGAACGGCACGTTAAGTTAACTGCTTTTTTATTTCATCAAACTCCGTCTCTGTGGACCATGGTGTGTGTCCTGCTTGGAGCCAGACCTGACTGACCTGCCATTTCTGCTATAAATCTCAAGTTTCGGCTTGGCGCCTGTGGCTCAAATGGCTAAGGCACCAGCCACATACACCTGAGGTGGCAGGTTCAAATCCAGCCCAGGCCCGCCAAACAACAATGAAGGCTGCAACCAAATAATAGCCGGGCGTTGTGGCGGGCGCCTATGGTCCCAGCTACTTGGGAGGCTGAGGCAAGAGACTCTCTTAAGCCCAAGAGTTGGAGGTTGCTGTGAGTGGTGATGCCACGGCACTCTACCAGGGTGAGAGCTTGAGGTCTGTCTCACAAAACAAACAAACAAACAAAAAATCCATATTTAAAAAATAATAATAATAATAATAAATCTCAAGTTTCGACTGTTCAACTAAATACGTTCAAGGAATTAACTAATGAAAATCAGATGAAGCTGAACGTTAATCATCAAAATTATTGAATCCGATGCTACTTTGATACATATCAAAATGGATTACGTTCATTGAATAAATTGCTTGCTGGAGGCCACAAGTCCCAAAATACTGCAGAGGGTTATTCCCACATAGGCTACCTTAAACGGGCTCTATTTCAAAACTAAGCACGTCTACTTCGTTTTTTGGTTCCGGCCGGTTTTTCCGCCCCTGCACCTGCAGAACCCGCCGAGTTTCTCCTCGGCCGGGACTCCGGGACCAGGACCGCGTCGGGCGCCACCTGGCGGGCACACGGGAGTCCTTCTGCCCAGGTTAACAGCTCTGCTGGGAAGCCCAAGTTTATTATCAGTAACTAACAAAACAATTATAATCAACAATCCTTCATTAGTCCTAATCCTGTGCAATACTGAGATACTGGAGGGAACATTGAAAGCAGATTAATATTGATCCAAATCTCAGCCATTTTTAAAAATATATATTTAAATTCATCTGCCCAAGTTTCCTAACCTTTGGCAGATGAATTTAAAACTCTTTGGGGCTCAGTTTTCTTATCCATGTCATAAAGTTGGTGTAAGGAGTAAATGAGAAAAAGACTTACAGGGAATAAAATAATGCCCGGGATATAATAGGTATCAATAAATGGTACCGACAATTGCCACTGTTATTTTTCTCAGCAACAGGTGTTTGTGTGTGTCATATGCCAAAGGCTTGTGTCATCTACCTGTGTTACCTCACATAATCCTCACAAAGGCCGTCTCAAGTTGCCATGCTTATCTGCCAGGTTAGCAAGTAAGAAGCTGACAGTGAGGAAGTCCAGTGAACATAGAGTGGAAAGTAGCAGAGGTGGGACTCCAGCTGGACCGTGGAAGCCAAGGCCACGGTCTCCACCACTGTGCCGTGCTCTGTTCCTCCCACAAGTGCTAATGACAATGATGGTGATCACCGTGATGAGATGAAGCATCCTGGGCTTCCCCCACTAAAAATGCCCTTTCCTGAGTACCAAGGTCATCCGAGACTCCGTGGGAGCAATTCCTCCCTCTTCATCAGCTCCCTGCCTAGTGGAAGTTCCTGCTGTGTCTCAGTGTTACACGGCCAGGTGCCAACATTCTTGCCCTCCAGCCAGCGCTGTCATCTCCAGATGGAGTGCCTTTAAGGCTCAGCCACCTTTCTGCTGGAACCTTCTGGGAGGAGAAGGCATTTCAGTGTGCGTTTGTTTTCAAGCCCCTCTTGTTACAGGGCCATTTGTTCCTCCTCGTGGGAGAAGATTCTGTTCATGTCTCTTACCAGATAGATGGGATTGTTTGCTATTTTCCTGTTGATTAGTTTAAGTTCTAAAACAGAGACATTTTGATCTTGAAACACAAAACAAGTATTTTGTCCACTATCTAGTAAAATATAGTTATTGCTATAGAACTTTATTGCCAAATCAATGATTTTTCTCCAAAACCAAGCACCTTAATTAGAGCATTAGAAATATACATTGTAGGCTCGGCACCTGTGGCTCAACGGGCTAAGGCGCCAGCCACATACACCTGAGCTGGCGGGTTCGAATCCAGCCTGGGCCCGCCAAACAACAATGATGGCTGCAACCAATAAAATGGCCAGGCATTGTGGTGGACACCTGTAGTCCCAGCTACTTGGGAGGCGAAGGCAGGAGAATCACTTGAGCCCAGGAATTGGAGGTTGCTGTGAGCTGTGATGCCACAGCTCTCTATCTAGGGTGACAACTTGAGGCTCTGTCTCAAAAAAAAAAAAAAAAGAAAGAAATATACATTGTATATTCTATTATTAATAATACTATGGAATAACATTCTATTCCACAATAATTCCAGTAATATTTAAGCTTGTGTGTGGATAAAATGTCATTCAGCAGCAAGAGACAACTCTGCAAAATTTTAGTTTAAAATGTAAGATTTCAGAAAACTAATTTACATAAAATGTAAAAAGAATAACTAAAAGAAATAACAAATTGCTTTAAAGGGAGGTTTTTGTAATTGTGGAACTTAACTTTTGAACAATTTTAAATGTAGGATACTCTCCCTAAATGCAAGGATAGCATTTCCAAAAATTTTTTCTGAAAATTTAACTTAAAGATCTTGCATCTTCAAAGCCTAAGGGTTTTCTCTATTTGTTTTAAATAACAAATATATAAACATATTAGTAGATATTAATTAATATATATTCTTTTATATTGAATAAAAGTTGTAATCCGAACTTTGTTTCATGTTTCCTTTTTTATAAATCTAAGCAATTCTATAAGGTAAACCTAAATTCTAACCATTAAACTCTACTTACTAGCAGTTTAGATATTTTTCTGACCTTCTGATAGTGGACAACATATATTCAATAAATTTTTACTGGGTGTGTAATATATACAAGTGAAGAATTGAAAAAAAGAGAGATATCAACTGTGCCCTACGGGGAAAAGTGCTTGAAGGAATGGTTTTTATAACTGGAATTTAACATAGGAACTATTTTAAATGTAGAATATTCTCCCTGTATGCAAAAGATAAAGTCTAGTGTTGCATTTCCCAAAATATTTAGAAAATTTCATGGCCAAATAAATTTTAGAAACATTGGCTTTCATCATAAAGTCGTAAGCAATTCTGATACATGATTAAAGTGTCAAGGACTGTAAAAACCACAAAAGATTATCTCTATAGAGCTGGCCCCTTTGTTTGCCTCACCCTCCGCGAAATAACCATTACTAAATCGTATCTGAACCTATTTACAAGCTACATCTCCAATCAGTTTGTGAAAAGATAACACGCAAACACTACCAAAGGTTCCACTTCGTATAGTCTCTGTCCTCTGAAATAAAACCAAAACTGAATAATGGAAAGAAAATCTCTAACAGTCAGAACTTAAGGGACATACTTCTAAATAATCCATGAATTAAATAAGAAATCGGGAGAAAATTAGAAAACATTTTTGTCAGAAAAATAATGAAAACAAGACATATAAGATCTTGTGGAACATAGCCGAAGTAGCGCTCCTAACATTTTACCTGGACTACTCCAGATAAAATTTTGTTCTTACCATTTCACCCAAACTACTTTAGTCCAGGTCATCAGGGATTTCAAATTAAATGATAATTCTCATACTTCATTTTATTCAACCTCACAACAGTATTTCATCTACTGACCATACCATCTTTCTTTCTATATCTGCTTTCTGCCCTTTTTTGTTATTGTTGTTGTCTGTTTGCTTTTTTTGAGACTGAGTCTCACTTTATTGCCCTTGGTAGAGTGCCGTGGCATCACAGCTCACAGCAACCTCAAACTCTTGGGCTCAAGCGACTCTCTTGCCTCAGCCTTCCGAGTAGCTGGGACTATAGGCACCTGCCACAACACCCAGCTATTTTTTAGAGACAGGGTTTTGCTCTTGCTCAGGCTGGTCTCGCACCCGTGAGCTCAGGAAATTCACCTGCCTCAGCCTCCTAGAGTGCTGGATTTACAGGTGAGCCACCGACTTTGTGGTTCTCTTCCTACCATGATGGTGGCTATGTATCCATTGCTGGAAATTTCCTCTCTTTGACTTCCAGATTTCAGAGTTCCACGAACTCAACCAATTTGGACCTTTTTCCTTCTCTATTTATACTCATCCCTTTATAATCTCATAAAGTCCAATAACTTTAAACTTCATGTGCATATTGGCAATTCCCACCTTTTCCCTCAACCCCTGGCAGTTTCCTTGAATTCCCATCTTGCAGAGCCATCTACTTCCTCCTGGGCTCTCCAGCACCCAAAGCTGCTCTTTCCATAGTCTTTCCCATCTCAGCAAATGGAAAAATCAGTTCTTTCAGTCAATCTTGTTAAAAACCTTGGAGTAATGCTTGCCACTTCTCTTGTTCTTACATTTCACATGCAATCTGTCTAGTCTATTCTCAAATATTTCCAAAATTCCACCACTTCCACTCCATCCGGGCCAACTATCTCCTCCCCGTGAAGTTTTACAATAGCCCCTAGAAATCCTCCCCGCCTCTTCCCTTTCCTCTGCAGTCAATCCTCAAGACAGCAGCCAGAACGACCCTGTTAAAACACACATCAGATTATTGTATTCTTGTGCTCAAAAGCCTCCAAATGTATCCCCTCTTATTCATAGTAAAAAGCTTACAATGACCTCAGGCCCTACGTGATATGTTACTTATAATTACTTCCTGTAATTATTCCCCTCACTTTCAGAAGCAAATTCTCCTTGACATTCTTCAAACAGGTCACACATATGCTGCTGCCTCGCAAGCTTTGCACCTACTGATCTTCCCTCCATATCCAGTTTGCTGCCTCACTTCCTCAAGCTCTCTGTGCAAAGGTCACATCACCAGCAAGGCCTTTCCTGAGAGCTCTCTAGAAAGTAGCAACTTGACTCCAACCCAAGGGTAATGTTTCCCCCATCATCCGTGACCTTTTTTCTCATAGCACTCATTGTCACCTGTTGACCCAAAATAAGGGACTGAAGCAAAAAATCTCAATTAATTGAGGTTTATTAAGCTCAGGTTGAGGACATACCAGAAAAAAAATGAACCACAGCCAAACCTGAGGCTGTTTTCTGAAGGAGAATTTGGGAGTTTCAGCATTTAAAGGCATGCAGTAAAAAAGGGCAAGGGCAGGTAGTGACATAAAATGGTTACATTCTTGAAAGACCCAGGAAAATCTACATTTCACATACGATAAGGTGAAGGCTAGAGAAGAAAACGGACCGAAGGTAGCATGGACTTGAATTATCTGAAATTGTAGGTGTATTATCAATCTTTCTGCAGTGCTTTTGTCCACGTTGATGTTTTAATACTTGTGGTTTGGATCTGTCTTTTTATTAAAAATCCCCTCACTATTTTTGCAATTTACTGAAAGGGAAGGCTAGAAGATGAGGTGGTGGCGACAAAACACGAAGATAGAGTTCTACTTTCTAAAAAAAAGATTTGTAGGGGGCAGCGCCTGTGGCTCAAAGGAATAGAGCGCTGGCCCCATATGCCAGAGGTGGTGGGTTCAAACCCAGCCCCAGCCAAAAATTGCAAAAAAGATTTGTAATATGCCATAAATATTAACTCTCTAGAGTTTAAAATGTCTGGGCTTTTATCCTTCTTCCACCATTTCCTAGTTATGACCTTTTATCTTGCTTAGACAAGATACATCTCTAAATCTCCGTTTCATTATTTGTAAAATAAATAACACCGTAATTAGAATGAAATAGGGTAATGCAGGTAAAAGATTTAGCACAATGATTAGTTCAAATGTATTCATCATGAACTTAAGAAAACAAAAAGTCTCTAATAAGCAGAAGGTGGTTAAGACATAACATTATTTGAAGCCTATCATTAAAGAAAAGGAGTACTCAAAACCCACTCACAGAACCATTTCAGACCCTGAGGATGTCCTCGTTCCACAGGAAATGAGTTGACACCAGAAGCCTAAGTATGAGTGAAAGGTCAAACAGGGCCAGTGATAAACACCAGTGCGTTTGGCTTTCTATTGAGACAAGGCTTCAGGGGAGGGCGCTGGAAGACTTTAATTTTCATGTAAGGGAATATGTTAAAAATTGTTTAATATTCAGCAATCGTTAGATGTGTAATTCTGAAATCTAAAATTATTTGTATGATGTGTCAAAAAGGAAGCAGACAAGATACAAAAACAAAATCTGATGGAGAAAAGGCCGAGAAAGTTAGACCTACTTAGCTAATGACATTGTCCCACTTCATTTCAAACAGTTTTGCTGACAACATGAAAAGAAGTCTTCCGAGCACTTGAAATGGAATTAGTTTGCTTGGACAAGTGCCAGTTGGAAAAAAAAAAAAAAGAAAGGAAGAAAGACACCAAAGTAGCAGGGGAAAAAGTTGTTTTTCAAAATAATCAGCTTCCAATTGATTTTTTTAAAAAGTAACAAATGGAACCAAGTCATAACCTAGACCTTCTTATGATGAATTTAATAATAACTTCCAAAATGATTCATGAATCCCATACAAAATATCTCCGTAAGAATTGGTCCACATTGAGGAGGAAACTAGATTTGAAAAAAACAGTTAAACTAAAAGTATTTAAAACTCAAATATATTAAGCATCCAGAGCCTTGCAGACACCAGACATCAACAGAGGAGTGAGAGGAAGGCTGAGACTTAGGGGACAGTCCTATGAGAGGAGGCAGCGGGCCTGGATGACCTCCCACGCCCTACAGTCTAACCAACTCGATCAGCTGCAGGGGGCTGACAAAGTGGTTCCACAAGTTTCATTCCTTGTCTGGTAACCCTTCACTGGGTAGTTAACCAGAGGAGAAGATTCTGGTTGGTCCCCACCTGAGTTTGAGGCTGTACTTACACTTCCCCCAGGCAACTGTGCCTGGGACTACCTGTGGTTGAAACTCAACAACCTATTCAACCACTGTCACAGACTTTGAGGGACTGCTGATGACAAGAGGTACCCGGAGGACAGCAGGATTGAGCACTGTTTGTATATTTACCCTTTTTTGAATCCTTTAAATAAGAATATTTTGCTTCTTGCAAGAACAGATTAGATCTTTTTTTGACAATGTCTCACTCTGTTGTCCAAGTTTGAGTGCAGTCGCATCGTCAGGGCAGGTTCCAGAGTAGCTGGGACTACAGGTACACACCACCACACCTGCCCGATTCTCTTTCCTTTTTTTTTTTTTTTTGGTAAAGACAAGGTCTTGCTATGTTGTTTCATACTGGTCTTGAACCCCCAGCCTCAAGCAATCCACCTGCATTGTCCTCCCAAAGTGCTAGGATTACAGGCATGAGCCACTGTGCCTGACCTAGGTCATCTTTAAACCAGCCCTGCTGCAGAGTACTAGAAAAACTAGATAAGGAATTTTTTTTTCTTTTTTTTTTTTTTGAGACAGAGTCCCACTCTGTCGCCTTGGGTCGAGTGCTGTGGCATCACAGCTCACAGCAACCTCAAACTCTTGGGCTTACGTGATCCTCTTGCCTCAGCCTCCTAAGTACCAGGGACTACAGAGGCCTGCCAAAACACTCAGCTAGTTTTTCTATTTTGAGTAGAGACCACGTCTCACTCTTGCTCGAGCTGGTCTTGAACTCCTGAGCTCAAGCAATCCACCTGCTTCAGCCTCCCACTTGCTGGGATTATAGGTGTGAGCCACTGCACCTAGCCCTTAAGAAATTTTTTAATCCAGTGAAAGGCATGGGCCTGGAGAGATTTTATAATCTCTCTAGATTGGAGATCATAAAATCAAAACCCAGGAGATTTCTTCCTGCGAGTCTAGTGAGATGAGTGAAGTTTGGGGGCTGCTTCTCCAAAACCTCTGATTCCGAGCAACATCTGAAAGGCTAACTAGCTGAACAAAACCTTATGGGGACCCACTCAGAGCTTCAAAGTCAACATAAAGATTATTTTAAACTGAAGATGTTTTAGATTCAGCAGATGCAGAAAGAGGTGTTCTCAGAGCTTTCCTAATTCAACTAAAAACAAATTTCTGAGAAACAAGAGCTTTAGTAAACTCAGGTGGTCTAGTCCAAGGAGAGAAACCTAGCGTGATCCTTCCAGAAATCCCCCCTTCCCCAGGGAATTTCATGGCCAAGGAGACAGGAAAACCACGAACATCTGCATAAATAAATTTCACAAGCCTTCTTACCTCCCATTTGTCCTCCTAAAAATCTATTTGTCTTTCGTAAAAAAACCTATTGTTCTTCCCCCACGAACCTTTTCTCCCCTCCCTTTCCCCTACTAAGTTAGGTATATAAGCCCCAAATTCTAATCTCCCCTTTGAGCTGCTTACCTGTGGGCATCCCCATTGCTCGAGTAAATAAGCTTTTTCTCCCATTAGTCTCGTCAGTTGAATTCACAGGCCCCCAGGTGCTCAACATAAGAAGGCAGAGGGAAAGTGTTTTCCCCTCTACAACTAAAACTAATCCACCGGGAGGATTCAGGGTCTGTGGGAAGAGAGGCCTCGGAATGTGTAACAGATTTTCATGAGTGACACCAAAAGGCTATATTCTAGAATAAATAAATAAACACGTCCCCGTGAGAATTAAAACCCGGTTTAAGTCATTCAGTCCTGATTAGTGTGTGCTGAATTGGTTTTGACTGCTAGTGCCACGGTTAGCAGCGTGCCAGAAATCCTCGTCAGAGTAAGATCCCGTCATATAGACTCTGAAATTATCTTTTCTCAGTCTTCATATACAACATTTGGCACTCCTATTTTATTTTTTTAATTTTTTTAAGAGATGGAGTATTGTCCTTTCAGCTGGAGAACAGCGGCCATCCACAGGCCCAGTCACAGCTCACTGCAACCTCGAGCTCCTGGGCCCAAGGGATCCTCCTGCCTCGGCCTCCTTAGTAGCTGGGACTACAGGAAGCTGCCACCCAGTTTGACATGCCTATTTTTAAAAGCATACAAAAAAGCCAACAGTATTAAAAATCAAGAGAAGGAAAGAATATCAGATGAACTGTGGAATGGGGGCAGGCAGGGAATGGGGAGTGACTGCCCTTGGGTACAATATTTCTTTATAAGATGATGTAAATGTCCTAGAATTAGATTGTGGTGATGACTTCACAATTCTTCAAATATACTAAAAACCATTAAATCATACACTTAAACAGGCAAACCTCATGGCATATAAACTGTATCTCAGTGAAGGTGTTTTTAAAAAGAATCAACTGAATGGACGGTGCCTGTGGCTCAAAGGAATAAGGCGCCAGCCCCATATACCAGAGGTGGTGGGTTCAAACCTGGCCCCAGCAAAAAACAAAAAGAAACAACTAAGCATTACAAAAGCAATCCACATACCAAAACATTCATACTTTGTTTGTTTTTTTTTTTTTTTTTTTGTAGAGACAAGAGTCTCACTTTATCACCCGCGGGGCGTCACACAGCTCACAGCAACCTCCAACTCCTAGGCTTAGGCAATTCTCTTGCCTCAGCCTCCAGAGTAACCGGGACTACAGGCGCCTGCCACAACGCCGGGCTGTTTTTCTGTTTTTGCAGTTTTGGCGAAGCCCGGGTTTGAACCCACCACCTTTGGTATATGGGGCCGGAGCCTTACTCGATGAGCCACAGGCATGGCCCCCCCTGTAGTATTTTGAAAGGAAAACAAAATCAGTAAAAAAACAAAAAAAGAAAAGAAAAGAAAAGAATTAACTAATTAAAAAGACAGAAAAAGGCTCGGCGCTTGTGGCTCAACGGGCTAAGGCACCAGCCACGTACACCTGAGCTGGCAGGTTCGAATCCAGCCTGGACCCGCCAAACAACAATGGTGGCTGCAACCAAAAAATGGCCGGGTGTTGTGGCGGGCGCCTGTAGTCCCAGCTACTTGGGAGGCGGAGGCAGGAGACTCGCTGGAGCCCAGGAGTTGGAGGTTGCTGTGAGCTGTGATGTCACAGCACTCTATCCAGAGTGACAGCTTGAGGCTGTGTCTCAAAAAAAAATAAAATGAATAAAATTAAAAGACAGAAAAAGACAATAATTATGAGAATTTTGGGCCAAGACACTGAAATATTGGAAATGTCATGAGCTGAGGTGGGCAAGTCTGTGGGTGGAGCCCGGTGGGGAGGAGACCAGGAGCTCAGCTCTGGACACCGAGGCTGCGAAGCCTCATTGCCCCAACTGAGAGTATCAGGTGGAGAGGCGACCGCCTGAGTCCAGAGCTTGGAAGGGACATAGGGGCAGAGACAGACATTTCGGAGCTATAACTTGTAGTTGGCGTTTAAAACTGTGGAGCAGGTTGAAATAACCAAGGGCGGCTGCGGAAGGGAAGAGGATCAAGGACTCAGAACTGGGTCAATCCAAGATAAGAAGAGAAGGAAGGAGGAGAGGAGGGGACAGGAAGGGAGGGGACAGAGGCCGGGAGGACAGAGGGGGGTGAGGAGGGAGGGAGCGCGGTGCAAACGCAGTAAAGGAAAGAGAGAAAGAGCCTCCAGCTTCAGGGTTCTAGCAGCCATGTAAAGAAATGAATGAAGAGGAGGCACACTCAGGCCACAGGTCACTGAGAGCCACGGGACTCTGCCTTGTGCAGGCTGACAATACCGCAAAGCAGCGCTGCGGAAGGCCAGGAGGGAGCACCCGCTTGGGGAAGAAATGCGTGAGACGGTCAGGAAAAAGGGAGCCTAACTAATCCTTGTTCCTTTTTTATATAAATATTTAGGAGTCACTAGAGGATTACTGTTACATGGATGAAGTGCACAGTGAAAAGCCTAGACTTTTAATGTCACCTGAATGGTGCACCCTGTACCCAGTGGGTAATTTTCCACCCTGCATCCCCCTTCTCACCTCCCTTCTCAGTCCCTCTGTCCCCAGGCCTCTCCCTCTGACCACGCATCCCCACCGGGGAGCTCCAATTCAGGACACAGAACACCCAGCATGCGGTTTCCTGTCCCAGGGTCACTGCACAGAATAATGCCTCCCAGTTCCACGCAAGTTGCTGTAAAAGGTATTATTTCGTTCCTTTTCCTGGCTGTGTAATATTTCACAATGTGTGTGTGAGAGTATGTTAGTTTTCTTTATCCACTCACCAGTTAAAGGGACTCACGTTGATTCCCTATCTTTGCGATTGTAAGCTGTACTGCCATAAACATGTGAATGCATGTGTCTTTCTAATTCCTTTGGGTATATTCCCAATAGTGGGATTGCTGCAACAAATGACAGGTCTACTTTCAGCTCTCCAAGGAATCTCCCTACTGTTTTCCATAGAGGTTGTACTAATGTACATTCCCACCTACGATGACTAGTTGTCCCCTTTCCATGGCATCCTACTAATGCCTATTGTTTTTTGACGTTTTAATAATGGCTATTCTGACTGGGGTGAGGTAGTCTCTCATTTGCATTTAATTTGAATTTCCCTGGTGATTAACGAAGTTAAGCATTTTTCATATGTTTTTGCCATTTGTTTATTCTCTTGTGAAAAACATTCTTGTCTTTTGCCCACTTTTTAATAAGGTTATTTATTTTTCTTGCTAATTGAAAATCAGCAATTTCTTCCAAAGATATTGTGGCAAAGAGATGCTAATAAATGAGGCAGTAGCTAGCAGGATGGGGAGAACCAAGAAATGAACTGTCTCCCCATCTTCCATGCCTGGTCTTGGAATTTTAATTGATACTGAAATTGTATTTTCATTACAGCTCCCTCACCCCTAAATGGATGATAAATAGTACCCGCCTCCCTTGGGGGTTGTGTCAGTCAGAGTTCAGTCAGGAAAACTGAAACCACTCCAGTATTCCAAAGAGGAAATTTAATACAGCACATGGGTTAAACAGGTGACAGAAGGGCTGAGGAGTCAAGCAGGGGATGGTGAGGTCACCCAGAGGCTGGCAAAACAGAAAGCCACCACCATTCCCAGCACTGGAGGAACATAGTTCCAGAGTACGGGGGCCCTCTCCACCTGGCAGGATCCCCGGGAGTGTGCCAGGCAGGAGCTGGGCCCCCAGGTGCCTTGGGGCAGTGGGTTACCAGGCAGGAGCTGGACCCCCAGGTGCCCTGGGGCAGTGGGCTGCCAGGCAGGAGCTGGGCCCCCAGGTGCCCTGGGGCAGTGGGTTACCAGGCAGGAGCTGGGCCCCCAGGTGCCTTGGGGCAGTGGGCTGCCAGGCAGGAGCTGGGCCCCCAGGTGCCTTGGGGCAGTGGGCTGCCAGGCAGGAGCTGGGGCCAGAGACCTCACAAAGGAAAGGAGAGGCGGAGGGAGGGAGGGAGAAACACTCATTTCTTCTCTCTTCTTGCCTTCTAGACCCTCTCTGGGATCTGTCTTTGACCAAGCCCATTGGAAACCAGTTGGCAATGAAGCCTGGAGAACTGTCATCTCCTGTGACACTGAACCAGGCCTGGAAGGAGGTGGGAAGGGGAGGGGATGAGCTGAAGAGCAAGTCACCAAGCAGCATGGTTGGGAGGATAAAATGCAGTCACCCCTAAAGCCCTTGGCCCAGCACCTATGCATAGCAAATACTCAGTAAACTAGAGTTGTTACAAAAATTATTAGGGTGGATTTTCCAGCTTTATTTCCCACTCCTCATCTTGAATCCTCTTCTCCAGTCAAATAGAACTGCAAATCTTTTCCCAGTTTTGTTCTAGGCCTCCAACGCACTTCCATCTCCTGTACCAATCAACTCCCAGAGTCGGAGAGTGAGGGTCAGAGTGTCCCAGGAACCCCACGGCTCATGGGCGAAGGTCACAGCCAGGCCTGCTGATAGCATTCACGAACACTGCCACCAAGGGCCTGGGCTGAACACCACCTGCCACCAGATGCATCACCATCCCCAGGGGTCACCTAGAACCCTTCCTGGACCAGGGGACATTCAGTCTTTCAGAAAGCAGCACCCATGGTGTTGGTGACTATAAAGCACCAGCTTCTGCTGAACACCAGGGATGCAAAGATGAAGAAAGCCCAAGCCTGGACCACAAGAATTTTATAGTCAGAAGCAAAGACAATTACCTAGAGATAACTTCAACTCAGTGTGGTCAGTGAATAAAAAGGTATTCTCACTGTAGGAGCCCAGGGGAGGGGACTTCAATATGGGGTTTTAAAAATGGCTTTGGGGAGAAGCTGAGTATATGGTGCTGAGAAAGGGCACCAGGGGCAGAAGCAGCACAGCAGACTGAGAAACCAGCCCTCAAAGGGATGAGGAAGGATGGAAGAGGACACTGCAGAGGGAGACGGGGCAGGCTACAGAAGCAGGTTTGCTTTGCCACAGAAATTTAGGAGCCACGAGAAAGTTCTGACTTGAAGCATGACCACCTTTGTGGATGGGGATGGGCCTACACCTGCCAACGAGTCTGAGAGCATCATGGAGGATGGGCCTACAACGGCCAAGGGGTCTGAGAGCATCACAGAGGATGGGCCTACAATGACCAAGGGGTCCGAGAGCATCACAGAGGATGGGCCTACAACGGCCAAGGGGTCCGAGAGCATCACAGAGGATGGGCCTACAACGGCCAAGGGGTCCGAGAGCATCACAGAGGATGGGCCTACAACGGCCAAGGGGTCTGAGAGCATGGCGTGTTCAAAGCAGGAGGGAAGTCACACCCTACCTGGAGGGAATGTTTTAGGCTACACAAACTGCTAGCCTAACACCATAAACTGGGCGACTTACAAAAGAAATTGATTTCACATGGTTCTGGAGGCTAAGAAGTCCAAGATCAAGGCACCAGCAGACCCTGACTTACACTCGGCACCTTCTTGCTCTGTCCTTGGGTGGTAGAAAGGATAATGAGTTTCTCTCACGCCTCCTGGATAAGGGTGCTAATTCTATTCAGGAGGGCTGTGCCACCACTACCTAATTGCTTCCCCAAAAGCCCCACCTCCTAATACTATAACCTTGGGAGTTAAGATTTCAATATGTGAATTGAAGGGAGGGATCATAAACATTCAGACCACAGCAGTGAGTGAGGAGGGCAAGGTTGGCTCAGATACCTTCAGAGAGGGCTTGTGGGGTATGGTAAGGAGACTGGGTTTGCTTTCTAAAGACGTGACAACCTCTTTAAGGGTTATAGCAGTGAAGTGACTTGGTCTGATTTACATTTTAATTTATATTAAATCTTGCCCCCACATTAGAATTGGAAAGGAACGGTGTAAAAACAGAATGGCTGGTGGTTAGTTTGGGTTTCCCCAAATCAGAGCATGAGACAAGGACTTGGAAGTACATATCGTATTTGGGAGGTGATCTCAAGAAACTTAATGTTGGGAATAGGGAAAACAGAGAAGGATTACTGCCATGGGCAGCCAAGGTCAACCTCAATACTAGAAGGGGTTTGGAGGCCTCTGAGAAACCATGCAAAACATGACTCACAAATATCCAACCCAGGACAAGAAAGGCAACAATTTTACCCACCCACTCCCATGCCCCATTGCTGAGGGATAACCTTCGGGTATATTAACCACCCTTCATGTCTACAGTAAGCTAGGTCCCAGTGCTAGCTATGAAATGACCCCAGGAGAATCTCTGGTCTTAAACAAGAAGACTTAGCAGATACAGACTGTGAAGCATCTGTGCTTTTTTTTTTTTTTTTGTAGAGACAGAGTCTCACTTTATCGCCCTCAGTAGAGTGCCGTGGCATCACACAGCTCACAGCAACCTCCAACTCCTGGGCTTAGGTGATTCTCTTGCCTCAGCCTCCCGAGTAGCTGGGACTA